>MEHQ01002299.1:0-39403 GCA_008828725.1 Saccharina japonica | reverse complement strand
TAAAAAATTGCAGCTGCTGCTCGGAGAGAGCTCGACAGCTTTTCTTAGACGTAGATTTTAGCCTTTTTCGCGATATTTCGCGATGAGGTCCACCCGGCGGCACGCAACTCGCTCATCGTGCTCGACGATCCCTGCTCTGCTTACTCTGCAAATGGCGGCCCTCGCCTCGTCCTACACGAGGCCCACGGGGGCACGTTTGTTTGAAGATTTATTGACTCTATTTGTCACAGGCTCGACATATGAACGCACGTCGTTTTTTTTTTTTCTGACAGTCCCGTGCGGGATGGTTATCTGTTTTTGACCGAGACCCCAAAAATATCTACCGCATGCGCTCCTCAGGAGTGTGTCGGGAGAATTGATCGGTTTACGTGCCCATCGGCCTGGCTATAGTACCGGGCAGGGCCTAGCGTGCGCTCGCGAGCGTGAACATGCGAGCGGTCGGCGCTGCAGCAACGTTCACCAAGAATATGGTGATGGAGAGCGCACATACAAAACACACACGCTCTTTTTTTTTTACACGCAGCTATAACATGCATAAAAAAGCAAAGATTCCGTTTTTATGTATCGACTATGAATACGAACCCGGAATTTTGTATGACCACGTACTATTAATACTACTACTACTCTACTGCTGATATACACCTACGTACGCACGTATGTATGATACAGTAGTACCAGCACCAAAGCAGATACAGACCTGTGTATCATGGGTTCATACGTGTGTGGTACACCAGTGTGATACTATGATACTATTAATGCTGCTGTTTGTTGTTTCTGTTCGTATGCCAGCGATGGACACTCCAACTTTCCCAATAAAATTACGGTGATGTTCGAGAATCTACTTTTTTTCAAAAAAAGCGGTTCCGAATTCATTATTATTACCGGTATATACGTATACTCGTACTCGTATTGCATTTATAGTTGTCTCGTGGTCTACATGCAAGATCCAAGTTTATGTTTTTATGCTCGATGCTGGATTTTACTAATTACTTACCGCTGATACACGTACGGATTTTTATAGCTTACTGCTGATATACACGTACGGACGTACGTACGTACGTATCATAATACCTCAGTACGACAGACAGGGTGATATTCACAAGGAATAAGAAATTCGGGAGCCGTTATATTGAAGTTCGTATAAAACGCATCCTCTCCTCTCATGTAAATAAGAAAACTAGCCTCCATTTGTGAGTGTTTCTCATTAGGTGTCCAGTACTACTGCTGTACACCCCTTGGCAGTACAGAGTCGCTTTGTTCGCCCTAAGATTAGCTATTAATCTACCTCAGTAGACTACTCCTCGCCGTTACGGGTATTGCGCGTAGCCGCAGGCGGGCGTCAGCCCGCCGCGGCGAAGCCCCCCTTATATGGTATACAATGTTCCCCTCCGGGACGTGCCTATCGGAGTGGCGCATAGACGAATCGAAAACCTACTACAACAGCATGCGATATTGTATTATACGCATATCATATTGAATTCGTAGTACATAAATACGATGTTATAAAATATCTGCGTACTACTTGGTACTTTTTCATCAATGTAGACCTTTTATCTTTATATAACTGCACCTGCATTTTTGGGGATAAAATATACTCGGAAACATGGCGGAACCGCTACTATTGACCCTATCCCGCACAAAACCGAGGACTCCCGACAAACTATTTAAAAATACTCAAAATGTGACACGCTGCACACACACGCATGACACACGGCACACACCGCACACGCACGCACATGTGACACATGGGACACAGTGCTCGCACAGTAGTGTTGAGAATATACTTTTCAAAAATGGTAGAAAAAGATGCACCGAAGAAGGGGCTGGAATTCTCAACCACACCTGCCTCAAAGATCCATCTGGTGTTGTTATGTACAATAGGAAAAAAGTAGAAACAAAAACAAAACGAAGGCATCGCCAAGGATGGAACTCAATCCTTCATATCTAAAATAGGGCACTGCTGTGAACGTTTGACTATGTTTTCGGAGATACATTTTCCAGTACTGGTACATATTATTTGTCGCGGAGCGCGCCAGGCGCACGATAGGCCGCGCATATAAATGCAAGCACAGCGGCAAGCAGCAGCAGCAGCAGCTGAGAGAGAGGCGGTGGTGCCTGATGATGGATGCAATCCCGCGACAATGCAACCACCACTTCATAGCCACAGCAGTATACGGTGTACCCACCACAGGCACGTCTGCTGCTTGTGCTTCTAGTCGGGGTTGTGGCGTTGTTTGTGTTTGTTGCATGGTGTTTGATCTCACGTGGATTTCTGGAGTGAGCTTCGGGGAACAAATACAGAAGACAGATATATAAGGACAGTTGAGGCACTCCTATTTATTTTAAGCGGCCATTACATTTCCGGTAGGAGTGGACGTGTATGCCCAACAGTTTAAGTCGTGTCTTAAAATTCGTCTTACTCAATGTCTCATAAAGAGGCCTGTCTTACTCGCTATAAGGCAGCTTAGCACGTCTTAGAGTCGTCTTATAATATACCAGGCGTAGCTTAGCACGTCTTAGGGTATCGCTACAAGCACAAAGAGCTAGGGAGCACAAGGTACACAGCAGGTGAGTTGATTGATCCACTTGTTTTTTTTGGAAACTCCTATTTTGGAGGCCCCATGTGTTTTTCCAGGGTTCCCGGGGATAATTAACCCTGTTCTTCCGACATTCCACGTAAATACGTAAATACCAGCCCAGATTAATCTAAGACGAATCTAAGACGCTCTAACACGAACCCAAGACGCCCTAAAACGAATCCAAGACGCGCCAAGATAAATTGAAGACGTACCAAGACGAATCTAAGACGTGCTAAGAAGTCAAAAACGGATGAAGACGCGTATAGTTCGCACGTCTTAGTCTGATTCGTTTTCGCCTCCGGCGGTCTTAATACCTCGCTTCGCTCAATTCCTAAGTCCAACTTACGCCTCGCTTCGCTCGACTTCAATTGTTGGGCCTAGGCTAAAGACGACCTGCCCAGGGCGGAGGGCGTCGGGAGAAGGTGGTCGCTTCCAGAGACCAAGCCATCAAAGAGAAGAGCTACGACGTATGTAGTATGGCTATCGAAGATCCCGGTAACTCAAAAAACGAGATGCTGAAACCAAACATATCCACAGGAAAGAACGTACGTACTCTTATGTAAAACCTCGCTATATCTCAGATATCCAAGAAACAACCACGAAGTAATCATGCTGCCTCAGAGAAACAACCTCGACGTCCCGCGTAAAACCTTTCTGCCTAGAAGAAAAAGTATCGATGTTCCGCCGTCGCGTATAGGCCCACGCATTGAAGGTCGCCGCGCTCGGCGGTGGCGTGCGACCAGAGAGTGCGCGCTGGAGGATATAAGGGGCGGGGGCTGAGGGACGCGACCGTCGAGAAGAGCTAGCGAGAATCGATGACAGGGCGTCAGGAGGAGGGAGCGAAGACGATCCGACGTATCTCCGCAAGCACCTCAGAGGAGCTCAAGAGGCGCTGCATCATTGTATATATTTCTATGGATATTCAATAATATGGTTGAATGCTTACGACGCCCGTTTTGTTTATGTGGGGTCCTTGGTTCGAGACTACCGATAAATTTAACCGGAACTTTTCATTACGCGAAGTCGGGCGTTTTGAATCCTGCGGGGCCCTCTTCCGGTTGAAGACTATCCATGACCCTGCAAACTTGAAGCCACAGTTTGTGTTCGTCGCCCCGCACCCCACCCCCCACTCTCCCCACTCCTCACAGAGAAAAAAACACCTCGTACGTCCTCCACCCCTGGGCACTCCACATCACCCCCACTCGGGAACGAACATCAGATGTATATATATGTATCGCGTCAGAAGGGAGTGTCCCCCTGCCGGCTGCAAGCGGTTCCTGCTGCTGTGCATCCCTTGTTCGTGCCTATCGCCGGGCGCCACACATGATCCATCCGTGTTTCGCACAGATATGTCGTGCTTTTGGCTCTCTCTCGTCATGTCTTCCACCTGGTAACGCAGGCATTTGACGAAGCACGCATCCTTTAGACGCAAACAATCGTGATGTGGTGCCACAGGCTGCCGCTTGATACGTTTGGTGGACTGACAGGCGTTGCTCTTCTCACGATACGAGTGCGCCAATGGCACTATCCGGCATCACACGGGTGGCCCTCATCCGCAGCAAACGCCGGCTGTCTCAAATTATTTGTTTATAACACGGGCACAAACTTACCCTCATAATACTTCGGTAGTGATGATGGTGATGATGAAGTCGTTTGGGATCTTCACGACTATGCCGGTTTCGGTATGCCCCGCGGGAGACTGGCTCTACAGAGCGCCACCCGACCCCGATCGGCACCTCACCCGCGCCCGGCTCGCCCCACGCGTCAGCCCTCGGAGACCCCGGCGGGAGCACGGGCCCCGATTCCAAACTCGGCGAGCGATGGTTGGGGGGATAAGGCGACCTCCAGGGAACTCCTCGCTCTGTCCCCTGGAACGGGGTGGATCCGCGGAAAGGTAGGGGTTCCCAGCGCATTCGCAGGCCTTTCCCGCCCGGGGTCTAATCACTTCACTAAAACCAAATCAAAACTCCACACTAATTTCAAAATATAACCTCCATACTAAAATCAAGGAATTGTTTTGCAAAGAGTCCCCAAAATGTGGAAATGGGGATCTCCTGAACTCCAGTCAGAATCGAAATGGTCCCAAAAATGCGCGAGTGAGCGGTTTTGCACTAATTTCAAGATAAAAAGCCCAGACGTACCTAAATCGACCAAACGAAATCAGGGCTATTCGCGGGTCAGACGGTGTGCAAAAAGTCACGGGTTGGGTCGGGTCGGGTCAGTAAGTGTTGAAAATCTCACGGGTCTTGTCAGGTCGGGTCAAGAGTCTGACATCTCAATTTTTTCGAGGGTCGGATCGGGTCATGACCCGACATCTCAAATTTTCGCGGGTCGGGTTGGGTCATGACCCGACATCCACAACATTTCGCGGGTCGAGTCAGGTCATGACCCGCGAGAAACGGGTCACTCACGGGTCGGGCCAGAATGATCCGCGAGTTGTTTTCCATCGACCCGTGGGTCGAACCCACGCATCAGGCCCGCAGAACAGCTCTGTTTTCTATATTATCGCTTCCTGCCTGAGGGCCACTCTCGTCTAAGCGGGTCGGACCCGCGGGTTCCAAACATTTAATTTTAACACCTCCTGCCCGTCGTGCCGATACCCCGAGTGCATATCATAGCGTGCACAACGATCATATTATATACCTGGCACCTTGCACTACATGCCAGGCATACGTTTATAGGACTCCTGGTCAGATGACACCCCACAGCAGTATCTAATGCTCAAAACTACAGCCAGGCCACAAATCAATGCGGGGTACAAACATATAAAAAATGGCAGCAGCATTAACAACAAGGCAGACATGCATCCATTGTTGTACAATTGGTGCATGTCACAAATACATGGATACATTAGTACGCTTGCCCTCGCCGGAGGCGGCAAATTCTGCCCGCTTTCCGGGACGGAAGCAGAAGCCATCTTGGGTCAGAGCTATCAGGTCAACCTGAGGAGAAGGCGTGGCAGGCACGGCAATGTGCGGGATGTGGGTCTACCTCTCTCTCTATTCACGAAAATATTCGAGCACACGCCACAAATTCAAAAACTAAATACAAAAATTACAAAAAACACGAACAAGCACGACACTCTAGGAATATGATCAGGGACCAACGCTCAACCAACGGACGAACGAGCAACGACTACAGGTTTGGACCTGTAATTTTTTTTTTTATATTTGACCATCGAGAAATATCACGGGTCCAGTCGTTCCGACCCGAATGAAACCACGTGCGTGCATAGTAGTAGGAGTGGCTGCGGTAATAACCACACCTCCCCCGATCAAAACACAAAAGCTCGACCCACGTCAAGAAGTCAGCCCCTGTGCTGAGTGTTCTCTCCTCCCGCGTGCATGTGGTGGCCGAGAGAGCCTATCTCATGAGCAAAGCTCATGCCTGATGATGGCACCGCTACTTTATAGGCACCTGGTATTTCATCACAATGTATCTATCTGTGTACTATTCCTGTGCGTACCTGCGTACAGCGTATCCGAGAGATCATTTTTCGTTCTTGGCCTATTTTCCAGGTCGTACGTACGTTTGTTCGTTGTGCGTGCGGATCACTTTGATTGCACGTATTCCTCCTTTCGGATCACTCGGTCCGGGCCGTCCAAACAGAAAGCAAGTGATTTCATTTCTCGACTATCATTTTCCCTCTTGTTTTGACCATAAATAAATCTGGAATTATTATTAACAAGTAAATGCTGGATCATATCCACATTTAAGGGGCCCCTTCGAGCAAAAACATATTAAACCGAATAAAACAAATCTATTTTTTTCCGTTTCCATACTGTTTGTGGTATAGTTTCTACTTTTTCCCGAGACTCACGACGGAAAACCATTTTCTCTAGTTCTCATGCCCAAACTGCCGACCCATGAGTAGTTTTAGAAAGCTTAGGTCATGGTCATGATTTTAACGCGGGAGGTGTACCGATCAGACGCCTTTTGCATCACGAGAAGTGTCTCTTACTCAAAAACGACTCGTCATACCCCTGGTACTCAAAGAGGAATTAAAATAATGGCAGTTTCTCCCGCTGCTGATACTGTGATAATTGAGATTCTCGACGAGGACGCCGACCACTATTAATAATAGGTGAACCTACCTAGGCCTATAGTTCGACCGTCTGTGGCGTTCTACGTGGCCACAGCAGAGTGTAGATACGAAACAAGAGCTCCGAAACGATCATAAGTCTTACTGCGGACCACTTTCGTTTCGTGATGCAACCACACAGCAATGCCTACGATCCCTTGCAGACCCAAGAATGCCAACATCGCCTGGAGACTATAAGGAACAAGCTCGTATACGTTGGTTGGTCGTTGGTCTGAGCATTAAAATTGGAGTTATGTCATGTTCCGTAAGGAGTACTGATATGGTGTAATTATACCAGACATAGTATTGCTGCTATAGACATGACAAAACATATATCTCGTACCTGGTATATTTTTCAACACTCAAGTACTCCTCTTTATAACTTACGGGGCCCCTTCATCTAGAGCACATATAAAACACGCCCGACATAGACTGCCAATTCCTCCTGCAAACCCTACCGTACCTTACCCCCACCTTCAAACAGTCTCTTCATATATTTATAGAATATAGGGCAATAGGCAAAAGGGGGACACCCTCCATACAACGTGACAAACTGGCGGACACTACCTAGCACCGGCGGCGAGGTTCTCGTTAAAGAGGTGGTCGTCAACACCAATCCAACGGCCCAGCGCATTATTAACGGTATACTCAGAGGCGTATATTAACCATCAAAAGGACCGAACAGCTCAACAGCTCACTGCCTGGTACAAAAATACTCTCCTCTCCTCTACGCCACGGTACGTACCTGATATACGCGTATACGTATACAGCGGTGGCGGCACTACTATATATACGTACAGCAGCAAGCAGTACCAGAGCAGGAGTGCTACTATCCTTTCGTACGTACATATTTAATTACGTATACTTGTATATACGTATGTTGATGATTTTTGGGGACCACAGGGCACAGGGCGCCAACCAATGTTATGCAAAAATTTGCAGGGCCACACCTAGGCACCACAATTGATTCTGAACCAGGTGGGCGTGTCACAGGACCTGCTCTCAAATATACTAGGTAGTATGCAGGCAGTACTCACGGAATCATTTGTGATATATACGTACATCACGTATGCTGATATGCTGACCACGTTTGCCTGGGTATGGGCCGTTGGTATTTTCGATGTTTTTACGTCGTCTGTTGGGCGTGCCACAACAACCAGAACATGGAGTGGTCGCTTACCCGTGGTATTTTTGACACAGCTTACCCGTGGTCTTTTTGACACAGAAAGGGGGATATCTCTCCGCAAGGTGACAACAAGGGGGACGTTACGGCAAAAGGGGGACTTTTCCAAACATAGTAGATGGAAGGGGG
Source organism: Saccharina japonica (assembly GCA_008828725.1). NCBI lineage: Eukaryota > Phaeophyceae > Laminariales > Laminariaceae > Saccharina > Saccharina japonica. The sequence continues at coordinate 31,431 of MEHQ01002299.1, read as the reverse complement.
GATACTCTCGCGTATGCATAACAAAAATGGGGATCTGCTCACATCCCACTTTTGATCGCTGTTGTTCACCCGCTAAACATATGAAGAAAATAAAAACGCTGTGGATGGTAGGGAAATGTCATGTGAGTGTGGCAAACGCATCTGGTCTGAATTTCGAGTCGATTTAACGGAGTACATGGGCGTACCCGGCGGAGAAAACCGATGTCCCTCTTTTTGTCACGATATAGGGGGGGTGTCCTCCTTTTTGTCAAATGCCCTATAAGATGTATGTGAACCTTCCCAAACCATTACACGCGCCCTACCACCCAGTACCGCCACCAAATCCCCACATTAATAATACTAATTTCTTCTTACACTACACCCTCCCCACCCAGTCCCTTATCCTGGCGAAATTATTCCGACCGCTGCATTGTAAGCGAAATCCCTTGGAACCTTACCCTCCTGCTCTCTTCTTGTCGTCTTTACATAGAATGTACACCATAGAATACATCGCTCTGCAACCTACCCTAGCATTGGATTTCCATGTTTGACACGCCTCCTGCTACCAGCCTGTTTGCTCACCAATCCTGCCCGAGTGTAAGTCTACCCTCCCGGTACTAACCCTTATCTATCCAATAAATCCCGCAGTGAAACTCTGGTCTCTTCATCGTTAGAAGTCCACACTTACCATAAATTTCTCCGTCCTCGTAGTATATACCAAAGATGTCGGCCGACAGGACTTCAACCCTTGACAGACAGCAGGTTTTCCTTTGCATGCCGTGACTAACACCAAAGTACTAGGTTCTAGCGTTTAACACTTCGGCCCTTCACCCTTGACAGCGCATGTTTGACCTTGCTTGACATGTCTCCCGACATCTTTGGTATATATCAGTACGTAGTAGAAAGGACAACTTCACCCCTCAATCGTGACACACGGCGTCATGACATCCTAATTAAGATCACCCGCATCAACCACTGTTACTTTGCGTGAAGCCAATTCTCCGTACCTCTTGTATCTCCTTTATAACCCTTGTTCGAAAGTTCCGCCCAACCAGCACACCGCCACTATCCAGCCATGGACACATTGTACCATGCCACCGACACAAAAAAAAACGTCCCCCCTCGTTCAACCACGGTCATCGTGTATTGTTCCGTCGTTGTATGCAAACATCCAGACGCATGGCCCAAATTAAATTCCGACACCACTAGCCAGCATCATCCACCACTTTCCCCACTCTGGAACAACAGACAATCCCTGTTTCGGCGTAACTGAGTATATTGGACGCCGAATTTGCTGATGTTTCCCTTCTTGTGCACTCTCCCTCTCAATGCTTGCCTTGACAGAATTAACGACCCAATGCTTAATCGGAAAATTTATCCCCACACGGCTATGTAAATGTTGTACCGCTACAACTTTCCCTTCGACCGTAAATTAAGTACTGTATATAGTGCCGGAATGTGTGACTGGTTTTGAGGTGTTCTGGTTCTTAAGTATGAAGTCACATACGACTCATCTTGGTATGATATATACTTCGGGAAGCCCTTGAGAATTGATAATAGCGTTTGACTGAGCCTATCCAAAGTGGTTGACTCGTTCTGGAAAGCGAGCAGTGGATATTTTGCCATTATTCGAGAAGTCACGTTATCGCACCAAAATCGCCATATCTCAACAATCACGGCAAGTCTAACACAAACAAGTGCAGAAGTCGAAAGCCAGTGATCACATCTATTTAATGGCATCGGAATCGTCCCCGTATCGTTTTCTGATGACGCCGCAAAACAGCTAAACATGATTTTCCCAGTATTCACTTGATTACTGACTGCCATGAAAAATATGCTAAACACATTTTGTTTTCATGTTTTTTTCACTTGAGCAACGTATGTGCTTTTTTTTTCCTTGGGCGTTAAAAAATATTTGGACCGACGGACCTTATGCGCTTGTTCTCGGACATCACGCATTCGAAAACAAAATCGAAATGAACGATGGCAGCCATAAGTTGTCACCGATCAAATATTATCAGCACGCCTTCCAGTACCATATCACACAAGCTGATAATACAGATGCGTCATATGCTTGACGATCTCTCTCGCTGCCGCCCCCTCTCCCAAATTCATGTCCAAATATACGCTTGCACACATCGCCCCGATGGCCTAGAGGTAACCTCGAACGCTTCTGAACGTTGATGTCTGGAGTTCGAATCTCACGTGGGTCGGACTTTTGATTTGCAAAAATAAATAAAAAACGGAATCAACTGCTGAGAGCGCCAATTAATAGTAGCGTGGGTAGGCACAATTCGATGCGAGTCGACGAGGGAAGGAAAGGCTGAAGTCTTCTCGCGATAAAAATGCAAGGCAAGAACCGTAGTGGGGGAGGAGGGAGAGGAGCCTACTTTGTGACCCCGGATCTGAGTTACGACTAGGGAGGAGAGAGAAAGGAAGGGCGAAGATAATAAATGGGATGGACAAAAAAAAAAAAAAAAAAAAAATGTGCAACAACTAAATGCCACTGCGTGCACATACATGCGCCGAACAGCTTCACTTTTATCGATGGAGCCAGTTCCACCGTCGACACCAATCATCCTCCCACTCTTCCCCAAACATGCCACGTGCTTTCAATTTCATCATGTTGTCAACGTACGTCTGACCGTAAAACCGTGCCTGTGGGTTTCCCTGTAGTTCATGCACGACACAACCGCCAAGAGAAGCACACGGCGGACTCACCCCTTCTGCATGCACTAAAACGTTAGCGTTATATCCTGTTACTCGCGCGTCTAGCAACACTATTTCGATGTGAGTGAGGAGTTGCGGCAGCCATCCGAACACACCATTTTAATTCCCCCCTTCGATAAAACCGACAAGCACACCGTGCCTAACAGCTTGCACCAAAAGCTCCATGTCTTGGACACCTCTTGAACTACCGTGATGGTTCTGAATCAATTATGTACCACGATGAGACGCCATCAATTATCCGCCGAATGGAACGCCAACCTTTCCCGCCATTCGATCAAATGAAAAATCCCCTTTTGTTACATTGTTCGATTGGTTTTAACAAGCGTTCAAGGCATCAGATCTGTCTGTTATAGCTCCCACCAAACGTGCCTTGTATTATGCCAGGCTCATGTTTGTCCGGGGATAATCCTTCTTCAATCCCACCATTCGTGCCGGAATAAAGGATACTACCAATCCGTCCGATTTATGTCTTCACCGTGACCATCACTTGAGCCGATACATCCGCGAAAGTGTTTGCAAAATGGTATGTTGTGAGAGCTTAATATATAGCTCACTTAGTTCTGTTGCTTTCTTTGAAAAACGAAACCCCTCCTCAACGACGATCGTTGTCTGTACCACCACTTTATAACAATCAATAGACATAGTTTACTTCGTGTCATGCGTCATTCTTGTGACCTTTACAAAAAACAGTAAAGGCCCACCTCATGTTCTATTCACACATTGATGTTTCAGTACCACCCGTTGATCGCTTTGTATCATAGCCCACATTTTTGGCCGTTGTTCGTCATATTCAGTCAAATTAAGTCCACCTCGTATACATGTTCTTCCTTGAATACGTAATGGCGTCACAATAAACCGTAGGCATACGCCCAGTACCTGGTATAGTCCACTGCGTCTCATGATTGCTTATTTTTGCCGTCCATCATAACGTTCAGCCAATCAGAAATCTACCTCATACAATGGTCCTCCTCCAATTAAAACTCGAAATCATGGTTTGTTTTTAGTTTTTCTCTACCATCCCTTCATTGTATTCCTCTTTCATAGTGTTCCTTAGACATATACGTAATAAGTGCCTGCTACATTTCACTTTGTAATATGGTTCAACCGTTTACCTTCCTTCAAGCCGTTTAGTGACCAAGGTTCGCCTCATAAGACATATATAAAACTCTATATCGTGATATATTTGAACTCTTTACACATAAAAACATATCGACATTTATTTCCGGAGTCGTCTTTCGCGCGGTATAAAACTGAAAGTGGCGTATTCTTCCAGCTACAGATCGGGTATAAATCTCAACTGAAAAAAAAAGAAAAAACTCATCTGCGGGCCGTACGTATATGATGTATATGACAGCCCCGCCGAGATCAAACACGGAACACGACACAGCACGCAGCACACACAGCCAAGGTCACACGGCACACGGTCCGGGCAAGAGACCGTGGCTGCAGCTGCTTCTCTCGTTAGACTGCCGTACAACAGCAACTGTGTACTCTATTAATTTGGTCGTCATCGCACAGTGCGCAGGAGGGCTGGAGGAAAAGGGCTCGACGGTACAGATGGGGCACTAAGGAGGACAGTAGCCGAGTAACATAATAAGTACTTACGGCGGCGGCGGCGCGGACGCAGCCCGACGAGGGGAATATTCAAAGTGATTTGAGTCTTTCGTATCTACGCGCCAAAACAGCAGACAATGTACTTGGAAATAGTATACTGTTGGTTTCACAGGAGTCAGATAATTAACAAAAAAAACAACAAAAAAACATACCTGGTACTACTGTAGCTCAACAGGAGTAACTATACTCGTAGACAGCGCCTACCGCACACCGTATATATACCCTGCGAAGATGCCGTCGCAATTTACGCAGGAGGACCAGAGCGACGGGTTGCCGGCACAGATGGAGCACTCAGGACAGCCACACAGCACCAGTATTTACAGCGGCGGCGGCAGACCGAGGAGGGAAATATTCAAAAGGACCGAGTGTTTGGTATCTACAGCAGGAAGCCAAAACAGCAGCAGACAAACTACTTGAAAAAATATTTTACAAGAGGCAGGCTGCAGGAGGAGTGAAAACATCAACGAAAATTATAGCTCGACCGCCTGCCCTGTCTTCGCAAAAAGCTCGCGGTCGCTGCTGTTACCGCTGTCCATGTTGCCGGGCTGGAGGTACAGAGCAGTGGACTACCGCAGGCACGCACGATGTGTTTGCTAGCTCTAGACGCTCAGCTCGTGCGCCCATTTTTCTGATTGCGGAAAACCGCAGGCACGCACGATGGGTGTGCAAGCTCTAGAAGTTCAGCTCGTGTGCCCATTTTTCTGATCGCCGTTCACCCACGGTCCAACTTTTTGCTCAATTAATTCCACGAATTCCAACGTTTTGCTCAAGATACAGAATAATAAAAATCGACTTGGTGGCATTTCCCACCAACCCGATTTATGGCGATAATATCGCCCTATCTGACGATGGTATAAAACTGGATATGCCGATATTTCATTCAAAAACTTCGTATATGTCGATATTTTATCAGTTTTATATATGTCTATAGTATGGTCCATGCCTTGTCGGCTGCATGTTGTTATGGTTCCTCGTCGAGCCAACACAGATTGATTGAACTGTTCCTTCTTCTTAACCTTTAGTTGAGCATAAGTCCACCTGATATTATGGTCAGCATTATATATACAATGCCTTCATAATACTCCGTAGGCATATGCCAAGTATCTGGTATAGTCTACAAGGTTCCCCTTCAGGATGTTGGTCACTTGAAATCCCGGGGGTGTCGCAAGTCGAAAAGAGATCGCACATGCTTCATAGTACTCTTTTTTTTAGCAAACATGTGGCAAATAAGACTGCTTTCTTGTTTAAAGGAAAAACTTAGTGCGTAGCGACCGCCATTGCGAACGATTTTTTTTTATATTGTATCTGAGGTACAGTGGGCTACCGTTGTATAGAAATTTAGTTCGTTGTCCAGGCTCAACGACTTATTTTCTTTCCGACGTCGATCTAGTTATTTTGTGTAAGAAGGTAAAAAGTCGATCACACACTGGTGAGCTGTGTTTTAAAAACCGAAGTTTCTATTGTTTGTGCCAACCTAAGCTAGTTTTGCTTGACCCTTAGCTTACGAACTGCAGGAACCCACTACTACGAGTATTTGTGTTGAATGTTGATTTGTTATCTCGAGTAGATCCACGAACAACTCGTGAATCGCGACGCCATTTCGTGTGCCCGAACTCCGAAAATAATTAATTTACTCTAATTCTGGTACGAAATAATATGAAATTGCAAATGCAATCCCACTATTTTATTGTTTTGCCCAGATTGCACCCCCGAACCTGAAAATGTTAAATATAAAACGTTTTTTTTTTGTCGTGCTGTTTGACGCGTAGAAGCACGTACCGGCCCGCTCATAAGAAACCAGAAATCGGGCTTAGGCTGACTTTCTTATTTATTTGAGAAAGGGGTGTGTTCCACACTAACTTCAGTATAATAGGTGTCGATTTTCCTATTTCCCCCGTAATGTATAGGCTAAGTTTCTTATAGGGCACTTTCTTATGAGAGGGCCGGTAGTGTAGTTTGGAAGAGTGCGGTAAACCAAACCGACCGGTACATAAGGTTTTGTGAATACAAAAAAATTAAATCACGATCTGCAACTTTTTTTTCGTCGTGGTCACGAGTACTGTTTTGTAGTAAATGCGCCTGATAAAGGTACTTCGTGTGTAATCCACGCAACCCAATAGTATTTTATATCCCGGGACCGGTATAAGGGCATACAGCTGACTCTGCTGCGTGCACCGATTGTGAACAGCAAGCGGCTCCTCGAAGCATCCGCTGGGCGCTGGCGAGCCGCACTTGGCGGCCTCGAAACCTCGAGGAGGAGGCGGCACAGCGCAAACAAAAACGAAGCAAAACACCCTGATAATCCGGGCGAGGCCGGGCAGACAACCTGTGAGATTGACATCTCGCTAGCCGGGCCACACTACAGCAGCACATCACGCAGAGTGCATGTACGAAGTATAAATATTTCTGTACGATGACTATACACACGGAGCGGACCTATACGAAGAGTACACAATACCGGTACAACAGAAGAAGTGACTGCTGTATGCAGAACCACAGTACCGACAGCATAGCACATAGACTTACTTACTAATATCTCCCCCATGGATCTCTCATCCCTGGCCTCTCAGAGCTCCCATTTTGAACACCGCCTCCTTTCATTACTTGGTCATCTCTTTGTTCCGTATATACTTTAGTTGCGAGAGGCTTCTTCCTCTTTCAGTTTTGGGTTCGTGCGGGTGCCCAGAGAGCACGGCAGCGCGGGCGAGCCCGGCACCATCGCCGGTATGGGAGGGCACTGGCCAGTAGAGAGGGGGGCGGAAGGAGCGCGGTCGCCTTTTGCGTGGCTAGGCGTGGCGTGTCCATCGAGACACGAGGGAAGTATGAAGGGTCTTTGTCTGCGTTGCTGCTTGCTGTATCAATCCAGTATGTCATAATTATAATGGTCTTTTATAATAGTAAAAGAACATTCAAGCGGTGCTTATTTTTCGGAACACACACCAATTTTTTTAATCAGAGAGTGACAGCAAGGCGGTTTGAACACCATCATGCTCGAGCGGGCGAACGAGGGCCACGGTGAGCACCGAGCTTCACGCGATGCGGGCCACGGGGCTCACTGGGACAGAGAGGTAGTAAAGCTCGACCCGGGCCGAATCAATGGCGAGGTGATCGCGGGGTGGCTGGAAGCGTCGAGGGTGACAGAACGCGACAGCAGTCGTTTAAACTTTTTTTTTTTCGAGCGGCGCGATCACGTTACGAGTACGAGTTCATATGTCATTCGAAGTGCTACTGCTGTTACTGCTGTATTAATAGTGTTGTACTACCACGCATACCCACGAAAAATGCACAACTCACACACCCACAGCAGACGTGCCGTGAGCCGTGTTGCTGTGCTTTCTCTTTCGAACGTACAGCTTTGTCGTCATGGAGCATGGAGCTATTGTGCACCCCGAGCATGTTTTGCATGCATGTCAAGTCCCCGTTTTTTTGCTGCACATGAACCTCTTCGCATTTTCAAGTCGCGGTGCCTGCACTACATCATGGGGGCCTCTTCTGTACCCCTTTCCTTGCGCGAGCGTAGCGGGCGGCGTCAGCCGCCTGCGAAGCGGAGCCCTTGTAGCACATACAATAAACAATACACAACGATTGAGTATACACAGAGCACACACAGTTATATATATTTGTTGTGCTGGAGAGCAGAGTGTGCACACGATAAATAGTACACAACGCAACACAACGAGGTATCACGGCCTGTTCTACGCTCTACAGATGAGTATATGCACAAGATAGTTAGGACAGAGCTGTTTCCGGACGAGTCTCGCTCCGGTCCTCTAGGATAAGAGGAGTATTTACTACCTTTTGGGCGGGTACCCTGGTACGCGTTTAGCAGCCGAGGACTCGTCTAAGGGGACCCGTCGAACAATTGGGTACCCCGGTGCCCGGGGCCCAAATTCTCGGCGAGTATGAAGTGTTATCCATACCCGTGATGGGTATTGGCTGTTTTGTTGTTTTCAATCGCTGCTGTACCGCGTGGGTACGTCAAATCACAGAGGGGGGATTTTTGCTGAAGTCACATACATCAAACATGCACACACGCATACACAGAGAATAAAACTAAACACAGCAGTAGTTCGTAGATGTCACAACTAGACCTGCTGGATTCCCCCTGCTAGCTGTGTGCTTCGGGCCGTGCGCACGCAAACAGGACACCACAGCCGTCACAAAGGCAGCAATCTGAACGGCGGCTACTACGTGTTATGCAGCTTCTTACTACTACTGCTGCACCAAAATACTCGTATTCGTACGTACGTAGATCGACCTATCGTTCATGTAGATAGAGAGGAAAATATGATATGTCTACTCATACTGCTGTAGATAGTATGAAATGAGTAGATCTGTGTATGTATGTACTCTAAGTAGATTTAGAAATGTTGGAACCAAATTTATAAATTGCGCCAAGTTGATTGCGCACGTGATTTTCAAGCGTCTCCCTACAACTGCTGCTACTGCTGCTGTAGACAGCCCAGAGAGAGCAGGCGCATGCAACACGGTATCAACTACTGCTGCACGACGCTTGACGTATGGCTCGTTCCATGTCGGTGTGGTCCTTGTGGTCTCGTGCTTGGTGTGTGTTGTGTGTTCGGTTCATGTCGCAGGTCAAAAACGAGGCATAAAAATCCATCATAGCATGAAACAACAGTCGTACGGCGGGAGTTTCACTGTAGTTGCGAGGCGGTGCCAAGTCGGAACGCCTCCCCTGAGTTATTTGCCAGAATTTTGGACGTTGAAGGCCCAGAGCACGCCCCACGGGCCTCGGCCGGGCCCCGCACTTGCGCCGTGGCGTACACGCGGCCCCCCTGCGTGCCCCGCAGCCAACAGCGCGAGAGAAGACCCGCGGCCAGAGATGAAAAGTGAAAGTGTTCCGGGAAAATGTCGATTTGGTACCTATACATACTTCGTCTCACGGTCCATCCGTTTTTCTCTCCTCATATTATTCCGTAAACAAAATCCACCTCATATTATGGTCCATGCCTTCTCGTCTGCATTGTATGGTTCCTGATCAAACCGAGACAGATGTACTTAACTTTTTCTTCTTCATAAAAATTTGTAGAGCATACGCCCACGTAATATTATGGTCCTCCCGGGACTCATAATCCGATCGTATTACTCCATAGACATGTGCCAGGTACCTCGTATAGTCCACTTCGTCTCATGGTCCATCCGTATCCCTCTCATCATAACATTCAGTAAACGAAGTTGACATTATATTTTGGTCCATGCCTCCTCGGCTACATGATGTGGTTCCTGGCCAAGCCAAGACAATTTTGTTTAGGCGTTTCTTCGTTATAACATTTAGAAGAGCATAAGCCCACCTCATATTACGGTCCTCCTTGGGTATATATTCTCTTCAGAATACCCCATAGACATATTATGCCAGGTACCTGGTAGAGTCTGCTTTATCTCATGGTCCATCCGTCTTTTCTGCCGTCACAACATTCAGTGAACAACATCCATCTCATATTATGGCCCATGCCGTCTCGGCTACATGATATATATGCTTCCTGGTCAAGCCAAGACATATGTTTTAGGGCATTTATTATTCATAACATTCAGTAGAGCATGATCCCACCCCGCATTAAAGTCATCCTTCCATAATCCCTTCATTGTACTCGATAGACGTGTGCCAGGTACCTGGTATATCCCACTTCGCCTCATGCAGCAGTAGTCTCAATCAGCAGCGCTTGCTCTACTGCAGCGGTTGCTTGCCACGGCGCTTGCAGCAACATCACTGCAGCAACAACACTGCAGATGCAGACCGCTTACTTGTAGCACCAGTTCCGACTGCTGCTACGATAGGGGGTACCCACATTTTCACTACCGTGTTTTGGCCACTCGGACGAGTGGCTCCGAATCTAACTGAAAGTTGAAACTGAACATTTGTCCGCGCTACGTAACGAAACCCCCAATGGCGGTGCATAGAACACCAAAAAACATGAAATGTTCTGTGTACAACGCAGTAAAGCAGTCACTCGGTCGAGTGGCTATGTGCAGGTGAAAAACAAGCACCTATACATTGCCCCCCTACCGCAGCACCAGTCTTTCGCTACAGAAGCAGGTAGCAGAGGGATGCTACATCAGCAGCAACTCTGTACGTAGGGTGTCAAGTTCTTCTATCTTCGAACCTCGCGGCAGTCCGAGGCCCTCTCGGGGTGAGCTTGGCCAATACGAAGCATCCGGAGAGTTTTTGGTGAACAGGGTGCAGCGGGCGAATCTTGTATCACCTAAACATGGCTCTACCATAATATTCTATAAAAAAATGCATAGGTTCGTCATATTTGTGCCAATTTCCTTAGGCTTTTGAGATTAGTCGCCGGCAGCGGGAGCATATGTAAGCTCCTTTAAAACAATAACATGCTCTTTTTCAATCCCCCGGACAAAAACCAAGAAAATTTCAACATTAAAACTGAAACCGATTCAAGTCCGATACCCCTTCTAAAACAACGTCAATTTTGATGCCTCGACACAACACCGAAGTTAATTTCGACCACCAACACGAAAACCAAGTCAATATCGATCCCCACTTCAAAACCGGGTAGTTTCCGGCCCCCATGCAAAATCCTACCAGATATGTACTTTTCATCTAGACACCGAGTCCAAACCATTTTTGACCCCCACTCTTAACACCAAGTCACTTTCGATGCCTACACCTAAATCAGGCACAGTTCAACCCCCCACACAAAAACGAAGCATTTTTCGGCCCACTCAAAAAACAAGCCTATTAGGACCACCCACTCCAAAATCAAGTCAATATCGATCCGCACTCTAAATCTAAGGCATTTCGGCCTCCCACACATGAACCAATTCAATCGAAACCTACCATTGAAACAAGTCATGTTCGGCTCGCAATCCAAAAGCATGTCAAGTTCGACCACCAACTCAAAAGCAGGTCAATTTGGTTCCCCACACTAAACCAATGGCATTTTCGGGCTACCACGCCAAAACCATGTCCGTTTCGACCCCCCGATACTGAAATTAAGTCAGTTTCAATCCCCCACACGAAGCATAATTCGGTTCGTTAGGGGTGGTCGAGAGTTCCACCCCTTTTTTCGGTGGATCCTTTTTTATATCTGTATATTTACTTTATTATCGCACTACTTTACTTCTGTGTCCGGTGTGTGTGCGGTATGTGCCGTTCGCCACGCGTGTGTGGATGTCAGCGTGTGTGTGCAGTGTGTTACGCGTGGAGTGTTATCAGATCAATTTTGTCGTCGGCAGTCTTCGGTTTCGTGCGGGAGAGGCCTTCTTCCCCTTGATCGCCGCAACAAAGATATAAACAAGCACACTAATTCTGTTTCATTTCAGGATTCGTTTTTAATTTTTTTTTTTTTTTTTCGGTTCGGCTTGTGTCGTGTTATCGTACCGGGTACGTTAGCATCTCACTTGCTTCATCCAGCCCCTTGCGCTTATTTTGTTTCGTTTTTTTCTCTTTTTCACAATCTTTTACCACAGAGTTTGTACCTCTCTAGGATTAGGAATCCGGATAGACACTCGGTGTACTGATGTGGTTGTGTGAAGTGTTGACCGAGTAGGGACGATGATAGAAGGGAATGGAAGACGGAGGTTCGTTGCTTGAGCTTTGAAGCAAGCTTCTTCTTCGATATGGAAAGACCTCTTGTTATTATTAACCTCTGTAGACTGTAGACTAGGTGGGAGACAAAAGCCTGGATGACCAAGGGAAGAAAGAGAAGTGACCTGAGTAGGGGGAGGCGAGAGTCTGCCTGAGAGCAGACTCTTTTACTCGATCGGCTTAACGGGAGATTACAGTACATCCATGCCAACAACCCGTTAATCGGATAGCTACAGCAGCCACTGGAACTTTCCTGTGGTGTTACCATATCCTATCCAAGGGGTAATATCGTTCTTGTGTAATTCTAAGCGCTACTCTTACGAGCTATCTTATCAATAGGAATAATCTAGTGCTTAAAATCTTCCTATGGACTTATAAAGCCTCTGTGCTACTGCCTATCTGATGTACCCAAGGAAACTTCTGTATACGAGAACAATCTTAGGGCCACTGGGCTCTTCACCTGTATGATATTCCATCAACCGTCTATAGCCGTAAGGACACCACATCACAGTTGGGTAAAAGGAACGGGTTTAAGGGGCCCCTTCGGTCATGATGAAACAAGAGTACTTGAGTGTTGAAAATATATACTGGATTTTCGTTTTTTTACAGCAAACTATTTCTGGTATAATAACACCATATCAGTACTCCTTACGGAAAACGGCATTTAGCTCCAGTTCTAATGCTCAGGATTTCGTTCCCAATGAGTAGTTTTAAAGAGCCTAGGCACATGGTACAACATTTTATCTCAGCGAGGCATGATCGATCAGACGCCCTGATCAATCACAAAAGGTGCGCTCTTACTCGAAAACGACTCGCCATACCCTGGTACCCAAGACGAAGTTTGGAAAAGCAGTTTCTCCGGCTGCTGATACTGTTTTAACTCAGATGTATCGACGAGGACACCGAGYCACTACAGTGAGGTGAACCGCCTGGGCATCTAGTTCGACCTCCGTAGCGTCCTATGCGTGGCCACAGCAGAGTTAGATACCAAACAGGAGCTCCGAAACGACGCAATTAATCTTGCGCGGAGCACTTTCGAGTTAAGCACTTTTCGTGATGCAACAAAGATGCTCTGATCCTGATATGACTCCAAGAGCCACCAATACTTCCTGAAAATGACTAGTAACTTGAACAACTACTACTTGGTCGTCGAAATCTTGAGCWTTAGAACTGGAGTATGCAGTTTTCCGTAAGGAGTACGATATGGTGTTATTATACCAGAAATACGTAGTATGCTGATGTAAAAAAAACGAACTAATATATATATTGTCTGTCAAAAACTTAATACCTTGTCACATGACGAAGGGCCTATGAAGTAATAGTGCACGGTGTGATGAGACCAACCAATACCAACATGGTATACATAATCAAGTATGTGAGCAACTTAGAGTAGACCGCTGATGAAAAAAAAAGAAAAACTTCGGTACTAAGCAGTTCGCTTTGATGCCCAATTCCAAACAACCACAAAAAATAATATATATATACAAGGGGGGCTTCGCCGCGGCGAGGCTGACGACCCGCCTGCGGCTTCGCGCCATTCCCGTAACGGCGAAGCATCGAAGTACGAATACTAGAAAAATTGCTTAATTAGGGCGAACAAAAGCGAATTTACTGCCAAGGGGTGTACAATAATACAGCATATCTATAATGAGAAACAACAAATATATCCCAGGCTGGGTTTCTGTTTTTTTTTCCAGAGMGTTGCGTCCTACACTAACTTCATAGAACGGTTCCCGAATTTCTGTATTTCCTTGGAAATATCTAGGCTGGTTCTTATCACTGTCCTGTACTGATGATATTTCAACGAACAAATTTTAATTCGTACCGTACGAGTATGATTTATTCATTATAATAAAAACATATTGATGGTAAGTGATACGCTGTATCGAAGAACACCTGGGGTGGCAGGTGTGTACAATGACGAACAGCAGCAGCAGCAAACAACAAACAACAGAAGGCCATTTTAATTTACACATACACACGCATATACAGAGAGAGGCGCATACCTGGTATTATAACGTACTATAACAGCCCGAACCATGCCAGGGCGGGGCCGGTATAATAGCGGACAAAAACAAAAATACCAACAAAACTGGACCACGATCCACACCCTATGAATAACTGCAAATGCACTATCAGGCAAGTGTATAATATGCGGACAAAAACAAAAATACTCAAATAATAACTGGGCCACGATCACACCCTATACAAACGCGAAATGCACTGATCCAGGGCAAGTTGACCACGCAGTCAACCACGTATCAACCGACCCATCGACGCATCAACCCCACCCACCCACACGTACTCACCCACGCCACCCACCCACTCTACCGACTCACACCACTCACCCACCCACCCAACCACCGACCCACCCACCGCAACCACGTACTACGTACGGTACGCACCAACCGATCGACACACGCACCAACCGATCCACCCACCACCCACAATACAACAACAGCAGTGTGGATCAGTATACAGCGCACCAGTACGTACAGCAATAATAGTAGTAGTAGTAGTCAGTAGTGTGTATTAGTATAGTAGGTAGTAGAATAGTAGTAGTAGTAGTAGTAGTAGTAGTAGTAGTAGTAGTAGTAGTAGTAGTAGTAGTAGTAGTAGTAGTAGTAGTAGTAGTAGTAGTAGTAGTAGTAGTAGTAGTAGTACCTATGTACAGCAGCAACAGCAACAGTAGCAGCAGCAACAGCAGCAGTCCAGAAAGTATAGCAGCAAGTACGTACGTACTAAAGCGGACAAAAACACAAATGCGGCATGGATGCGCAGCCCTTGTACGTACAGCAGTGGCCTTTTTTCTTGTTCGGTCGATTTCATTACGAGACCGGCATAGTCTGAAGATTCGAAACGACATTATCACTACCGAAGCGCATTAAATAGTAAGGAGTTTAACAGTACCGAGGTGAACATACTTGATGTATGTTGTAACACTTTGTACTCACTTTAAGTAAGCAGTACTCGGGTACGACGAGTATATAACTCGTATGCTATGATACGATCGAGCAGCATCAAACTATACGACGTACGTACATAATCGTACATCACGTCAACATGAATATACGTACATGCAGTCGACATAACTATTAATAGTATCTCTAAATATAGAGTACTACTGCTGCTGCTGCTTGTGTGACGAGTATGTATCGTCGATATGTACTCTGTCCCGGTGCTTGTTGCACGGCGGTACGTTCGTTCGTTATCAGAGGTATAAGTACGTCGTACTCATACAAACCAAGTATCAAATCGCCAACACAAAAACGGAATCTTGGCATCTTGCGTGTAATCACGGGATAACTATCGTATATATGAAATACATACGTACGTACGAGTATACGAATACCGGAATAATGAGTAGAAATCGGAACCACCATTTTAAGAAAAACAGCAAGCTCTCGATGTACGTTGCAGCGTGCACTGCCCGCATGCTCACGCCCCACGGGCGCACGCGAGGCCCTCGTACAAACCAGGCCGGCGGGCACGTTAACCGATAAATCGCCCGAAGACGTTCACCGCCTCGCGAGAGAAAGTCCCGACACGCGCGCATGCGGTAGATAATTTCGTGGGTTTCGCAAGATCCAAAACAGGGGGGAATCATCCCGCAAGGGACTGCCAGAAAATTTGGCGAGCCTGTGACAAAGAGGCAAGAAATCCTCAAACGAACGTACCCCCGTGAGCCTAGAGTTGGGCACGGCCGAGACCGCCCTTGGCAGCGTAGGCAGAGCAGGGGTCGGCGAGCACGATGAGGGAGTTGCGTGCCGCCAGGTGGTCCTCATCGCCAGTTATCGCGAAAAGGGCAAACATCTACGTCTAAGAAAAGCTGTCGAGCTCTCTCCGAGCAGCAGCTGGACTTTTTGTAAATGTACAAGGGCTCCGCATGGGTGCCGGCATTCGCCGGCACCCATGCTTCGGATAGGGCTGTTTACCTGGCACATCAGTTATTTCGTACCATCCTTAATATGTACGACAATGTGATGGCGCTCGGTCGTGTTTCGATATCTGACGTGCAGAATCAAGGTAAGGCCAAGTGTTGCAGGAAGAAGGGAATGCTGCGTGTTGAAATATTCAGTTCGCAACCTCATTTCTCAGTCTCAACAGTAGTCAGTCTCAGAAATGTGATCAGTCGCTTTTGGTGTTCCGTGGATAGTCTCAGTTTTCAGGATAGTTTGTGAGATTTACGACAACAATGTGATGACGATCGCTCGTGTTTTGATATTTGACACATACTAGTACAGAGTCAAGGCAATGTCAAGTGTTCGCAGGAAGGAGGAAACGTAACTGTGTTGATACTCAGTTCGCAACTTCATTTCTCAGTTTCTGTCAGAAAAGCACCAGTCGCCAGTGTCCCGGTGTCGGGCTCAGTTTTGGTATGTGCGGCGAAAACACATCGTGCCGAGCAAGCGGT
Organism: Saccharina japonica; assembly: GCA_008828725.1. Taxonomy (NCBI): domain Eukaryota; class Phaeophyceae; order Laminariales; family Laminariaceae; genus Saccharina; species Saccharina japonica. The sequence goes on along the minus strand of MEHQ01002299.1, from coordinate 15,127 downwards.
TGCGCGTGGATATAGTCGAGATATTTCAAAGCTGGCGGCAGTAGCCTTTACCGCACCACTGAATTATTATCTAAGATAAAGTATGGAAATCGGGGAATATTTTATTATATACCTTTCAGTGTGGTTGACCAATTTTTCAAAAAAAAAAAACGCCTGATTTTTTCGAGACAAAGCTCATAAGGGTCGGGGCGGGGCGGGGTTGGGGTTGGGGTTAGGGTTAGGGTTAGGGTTAGGGTCTAAAGTAGTGTTTTCGGCGTTTTTCAAATATTCGGTTCATAACACTGGAACCACACGCGGGCCACAACCAAGTCCCCGATTTCTATACTTTATCCTATATAATAATTCAGATTGCGGTAAAGGCGACTCTGGGCGGCACGGGAGAGGGGTCTCAATCCTTCTCTGACTCTCGTGTCGGAGCAGACTACTCGTATCTACAGCACTATACACAGGCAGCAAGCTTATTTCGTGTGTTGTTTCTTGGAGATCCGAAATATAGCCAGGTTCTACGTACGTTCTCCTCAGTGCTACAGACCAGCTGCTCGTTACATCGTACGTACAAAACAGCAGTACTTTGTACCTGGTACTACGCTGTTGTTCTACGTACAAACTCATATTTCTACCCTGAAAAGAAGGGAGCTACAGCATCAGTTCCAAGGCAGTATGAATCCACCCGAGAAAAGATAGGCTAAACTTTTTGTTGTCGTATTATTGTGCTATTACTGTTCTACGGTAGTACTGACTGTACAAAGACTGCCGTGCTTGCTGCGTAGTATCGTACTCGTATCCCGACGAAGCAAGGCCGAAGGGGTGGAAGGGACTAAAGCTCGCTCAGGAGGTAGTTGGGAGTAGGTAGTCGCATTTGCGAGACCGAGCTATCGAAGCTCGCGACCGAAAAAAAAGCCCAAGATCCTGGAACAAATACAGGTAAAAAGTACGTACGTAGAACCTCGCTATGAGTACGAGTATCTCCAAGAAACAACCACAAAATGATCTTACTGCCTCGAAGAAACAACCTCGACGCCCCGCAAATAGCCTTCCTGCCTCGAAGAAAAAGTGTCGATGTCCCGCCGTCTCGAAAGAGCCGACGGATTGAAGGCCGCCGCGCTCGGCGGCGACGCGCGACCTCGAGAGAGCGCGAGCGGGAACAGGCCCGTCGGAGGCCGGAGAAGGCGACCCGCGAGAGAACGGACGAGAAAGCGCGGGCGAGGCGCCGAGAGCTGACGCGTTTCCATTTCGGTCTGAAGCCCAGACGATAGGAGGGACTTCGGCCATTTCCAAAATCACGAGAGGCATCGATGCTCATTTTATTTATATCTATTTAGTCTGCATGCGACGATTGACCTTCGATCTCGACATAGACTCAGTCCACGACTAACGAACTTCGTACCAGGCAAGGCCAGCAAGTGTACATAGCCGCCTCGAAAGTATCATTACGATTCGTAGTCTAGGGGGCGAGCGGTTGATTGCGGCGTCCGACGGTCTTCGTCCCAAAACCTTAAAACAATGTCGTTCTTGCGATCGGAGAGAGTTGTCGTGTTCTGTTTTGAACTCAGCTGCCAACTGTGTTTTCATCAGACGCCTGCTCGGCGCCCTCCGCATATCATCGACCGAGGCGTGGGAACTGTGACACTAGGGTGGATCGGAGGTCCTCACCAGCGCGATGCGTTCAGAGTTCATGACGCAGTCGTTGGGTTTGTCGATCGATATGTCAAAATGTAAAACTTGAAAAAATGCGATTTTTTTCTTGTATGATACGTATCTGGTATTAAACCAAGTATCCCCGTCGTATACATATGCGTACGAGTACTTGACGTATGTATTTATGTATGTATGTATGTATGTGCTGTCTGATACCTGGCATGAACGACCTGGTATCAACTACGCATCCCCGTCGTACATACGTACTCGTACAAGTATGAATACGGGCTCCAGGTTCAGGGCTTGAGCCTGTGGCACTTTCCTTCTTGTCTGTGTACGCGTCGAAGAGACGCCAGGTTGTTGATCACACGAGATCTGGTTTGCACGATAAGAGACGGAGATCTTATGACAGAGGGTGAATTGGTGATACTTGCGTGGAAGATCCTTGCGGTGATCTCCGACAAGATGTTACCGGGCACTTCCTATGTATGTGCAGGTATATACGAGTATACAAGTTCATAAGACAGAGCACTCTCCTCTCGTACCACACTGGTGATGGTACTCGTATAAGCACTGATGGTGTATCATAGTAGTGTCGAGTTGACGTATTATATGTGTTGTTGTTTGCTATCCACGACCCGACTCCAAGAAGAGCAAGACAATGTGTTACCGGGCACTTCGTATGTATGTGCAGGTATACGAGTATATATAATGAGTACGTAAGACAGCACACAGCACTCTCTCGTACACTGGCGACGGTGACTGTTCACCCTAGCCAAGGCCAGTCGTTGAGCAAGATCGTTTATATTACGCAGGGATGTGTTCATGCACGGATGCTCATACTCGTATGTTGGCCTATATCTAGAGTTCGGAAATCCGCCGACATTATAATATTGACAACCGAGGATAGGTTTGCCCCTACACGCTTTGTGCTAGAGCTGTCGACGTTGTTTACTCTTCTTTATTCCGGAGTTATTACGAGGTTGACAGTCTTGTGTTTATATGTTTGTTATTGTTTCCTGCCTTCTCCTGTATTCTTCAGCGTATTATATCTTATCAGTATTATCATCATCTTTGCCATCCGACAATTTGCAGCATGATGAGCTTCTCAGCGTTGACCACTCATAACATTCCCGAAAGCAGAAAACCACGGAAACAAAGGATACCTACTCGTATGCGCAAAGTCTAACTGTTTGGCAGCTCTTTTATCTTTGGTTATCTTTATGCTACGCGTACGTATTATTGTAATAATATTCCTTCCCCTATGTTCCACTCTGTTATCATTTTACTGTTTTCTTCTTTTTCTCTTGCATGCGCGCGATCACGGGGTTGCTGCATTATATGATTCACGTACACAACACTAAGCGACTCATCAAAACCATGCAAGCATATGCGTAAAATGGGGGACAAGGGGATATCTATGGGTGGTATGTCTCAACTGTTGTTCGTCTTTCCATCCATTATTTCATATATGGGACTTATACTGGTAGGTATATTGTACATGGCATATTATTAGTATTTCATTTTCGTCACCCGACAATGTGTACGCAGCCTTATCATTAATAGTGAAAATTACAGGGTTCTTTACGGTGCGGTTTTCCTTTTTGCCCTCTTGAAAACCGCACCGCACCGCACCGTAGGTTTTGCGATTTCGGAAAACCGCACCGAACCGCACCGCAGGAAACAAAGTATAACCAAACCGCACCGTAGGGTTCACGACATCTGCAAAACGCACCGAACCGCACCGTAGCATTCCCGATTTCTGAAAACCGCGCCGAACCGCACCGTAGATGCATGAAAAAAACGTACCGCACCGTAAGATTTTTAACATCTGAAAACCGCACCGAACCGCACCATGAGATTCCCGATTTCTGAATACCGCACCGAATCGCACCGTAGGATTCCTGATTTCTGAAAACCGCACCGAACTGCACCGTAGGATTCCTGATTTCTGAAAACCGCACCGAACCGCACCGCAGGATGCATGAAAAAACCGAACCGCACCGTGGGAATTCTCAATATCGGATAACCGCACCGAACCGTACCCCAACATTTTTGCTTTCTAAAAACCGCACCGAACCGGACCGTAGGATTTTCGAAACAAAAAACGCACCGTGCACGGACGGTTAACCGTAAAGAACCCTGGAAAATTACTGCTGCTGTGTGCCAACATGATTCACCCAGGCCCCAATAAGTCCACACCTAAAACGGTGATTTGCAACCGCCGAATACTACGAAAACCAGGTGCCCACCTCTGTGTTCGATTAGCCTACACCTTCAACCTCCTCCCCATTGACTTCCGAGGAAGCATCGAGCGACAACCCTCTCTCCATATAACTTCCTTGTTTGCAGCTGCTACTTTATGATGGTTATCCTGCCTTGAGACAAAAACAAGCAATCCTTCGATATTTTTGCCCAAATAATCCCAAGTATTCTTGACATCCGACAATGTGTAGCATGAGCTTCAACGTTCATAACTCATAGGCACCCGAAATAATAAAACAACGGAAATAAAAGTAGCGTCCTTCCTACTGAATTATTATTTGTAATACGAGCCGCTCACACTTGTGGCCCTACCGCCGTGGGGGCGGGGGGGCCTCTTATTCCCTAGTTATACTAATGTTTGGTGGAACCATTGAGAATATTCTATGAAAAAGCGATTCAGTCAAACAGTAGCGGTTTCGCACTATTTTTATGTATTTTATTTACGTCCCTAAAAGTTCGCTGGTGCAGTTCTGAAAAATAGTCTACGTGTACGGTAATATGAGATTTTCCACAACGTCGTGCTATGCGTATAATCATACTTTATCGCGAGAGTTTACTCACAATAAAGTATCGCTTCCACTGCCAAATTACGATTTTTTCTCTCGGAGAGGTTCGAAACCGCGACTTGGCCGTCAGAAGGTGTACGGAGTTACGAAGTGACCCACTGGGGCTACCAGCTTCTGTATGAGTCAAGGGCTCCGCTCCGCGGGCGGCTGACGCCGCCCGCTACGCTCGTGCAAGGAAAGGGGCAGAAGAGGCCCATGATGTATAGTGCAAGCAAAAGCACCGACTTGAAAATGCCAAGAGGTTCATGGTAAGAGGTTCATGGTGCACAGGGAAGAAACGGCGGACTTGACATGCATGCAAAACATGCTCGGGATGCACATAGCTCCATGCTCCAGGACAACAAAGAAGCTGTATGATCGAAAGAGAAAGCACAGCAACACGGCTCACAGCACGGCGCTGCGCTGCCTGCTGTGGTGGGTGTGATTTGTGCCTTCGTGAGTATGTGTGGTAGTGCAACAACAACGAACGGTGGTATATATTACTTCGTACTTTGTATGTATGAAAGAGAAAGCACAGCACAGCTCGGTCGTCAAGTTGTGAAGTACGAAAAACAGGAAATCAACAAAACTGAGAAAGAAGAAAGACGTACACATTTGTACGTACGTACATACGAGTATACTCGTGCGTACTCGTACTCGAAAAAAAGAAAAAAAAATCCATCGGACCCATTGCGCCGCAAAAAACAAAAACAAAAAGTTTTGACGTCTTTCGCGTTCTGTCAGCCTTGATGCTCCCCGTCCCTCCGCGATCACGTTGCCATTGATTCGGTCCGGGTCAAGCTCTACTGCCTCTCTGCCCCAGTGAGCCCCGTGGCCCGCCTCGCATGGCGCCCGGTGCTCACCGTGGCCCTCGTTCGCCCGCTCCATCATGATGGTGTTCAAACTGCCGGGGTTTCTCTTTAAATCCTATCTGTTCCGATAAATAAGCAACGCTTGAATTTTATTTTACTGGACCAAACAACCCTTATATTTTCGGGCATGCTGCAGCAGCAACGCAGACAAAGCGCCTTCATGCTTTGAGCGCCCGCCACGCGAGCCACAGAGCTCGGATAGAGCCCAAACCTCAACCAATGTGTTCGGCCGGGCCTCCCGTGTCGGGGTACATAGCGTTTTGCCGAAAAGCGCTCGCGCGAAGAGAAAGGTTGCGAAAAGTGATAAACTTTCACAAACATAACTATGCATATGTATATGTACGTGCATCAATATGCTGTGTTTATTGTCTATGTCGCCATATAATCAACAATCGTGACTAAACACCATACATAGCCATAGTCACGGTTTAACCAGCCGCCACTCTACGCGTTTGTCGTGCTTTATCGAGTAAACCGGTATCATGATGCCGACGATACGTGTCGTCGTATCAATGCGTTATGTATAGTATGCGGCCTATTATACCATGCGTGCAACACTTGTCATCGAGTACATCGGTATGTATCGTGACGGCGACGAAGATCCCAGTCAACGCCATCAGTTACAGGTTAACAGTAGATGCTACTGTTGTAAGTGCCCACCCTTTTCTTGTTCAGTGGGCTCTCCACGAACGTCCATATTCTCACCGTCAACGCAAAAACAGTATGAGTGCGGTAGTGAGTATCAGAGTTACGTACAACGTACAACGTACACGTAACAAACGAACAGCAGTGAACAGCAGTCACGTACGAGCAACGTACACATGGAACAGCAGAGTGATCACGATAGTCGGAGCGATACTCGTAGGAGGACGAACTATCCAGGTACCCTGTATTGGGTGAAGCGATCGCACGGCGTGCTGATATGGCCGCGTGATACGACAACATATGCGATGGTCGCTGCCTCTGACTCGACAAGCCAGCCCCAAGTATCGAGCAGCTAGTCTCTTATCGGCTCCCAGTCTATCCGTTTTGACCGCTGTTCGACTCTCGTCTCGGGCGCAGCCTACCTTGTGCACTTACCGCGGGAGAAAGTATCGCTCGTAGACTTTGTTAGTGTTGCGCCGAAGGCGCCGTTCCCCACCAGTCGCTGCTGTCGCAAGCAACCACACGGTAGGCCAAACCACACGGCAGGCCTCGACTAGGCCTACAACTCGGCAGTGGGCAATGTCGTGTACCTCTGCTGTGCCCGTCGCAGCTATGCACGTCAAGCTGAGGCGCTCGAAAGTGAGCATCTCTCTCCTGTACTCTTGCCTCTTATGGCAGATGAACGTCAGTAGAGCCCATGACTATTAAAAGGATAATTCCGTCGGTCGACAGCATAACTCATATTTCTTCCTTTCTGTACATACTTGCAAATGTCATGCAAGATATAATATATCGCATATTGTATGATTTTCGATGGTTCCTGCGCCACTCCTCTGTGAACGTCCCGGAGGAAAACCTTGTAACTGGTATTTGTTTTGCGCGCATAGGCCCAACATCAACCGGAATAAGTACATTGTGTTTTTAGAAGTATTTATTGTATTTTTAAAATACCATTCATCACCGTTCCTTCCCATTGCTCGTTCAACAGGTCGTGGGGTTGGACAGCCGTGTTGAGCTTTTGGATTACAAGCTCGCCATGGAGACGATGAACCACCTCTTGACGTCTCACGCGTTCCTTCCCGACAATGTCGTCAACGGCCAAGTTCACTTCCACCAGCCGACGGAAGAGGTGGTGTGGCAAACCGTCGCTGAAACGGTCAGCACCCTCACCGAGTGCGCCCTCGGGGCTTCTGCTGTCAAAGACTGCCTTATTAAAGCGCAGGAATTTATGTCGAGCGGTGCGCAGGGGGCTCAATCGAGGGACGCCCCCGACAACCGCAAGGCCTCCGGTGTGGACGATGGGCTTTGGTCTGGCGGTGGCAGCGACCAACCAGAGTCCAGCGCTGCAGCGGTCACCGGGAACGACATCTCCAGCGACGATCTCCACCAGGTGCGTGTTTCCCGGTAGTACCCAATAGTGAAGTCAGTTCGGAGGTTGAGGCTGCCGTAACTATGATTACAAAACAGGAAACACCCAAAAGACGTGTAGAGCACTGCAGGTAGACCAGCCAGCCGTTCCTATCGGAGACACTGCGTTCGCGTGGCTTTGGCTGCTGTCCTGCTGCCTTGTGTTGTGTGGATGGACTCCGCTATGCGCTTCCTGTGTGTTCTTCGTGCGGGATCAAGTGCTGCTGTGCCAGCCAAAATATTGAATGGTATTGATGTGTCACTTGAATCATCTGTGATTATTCCAGAGGTGATCGCAGTGCAATTTTCACGGCCGCGCGTAGAAAGGGTCGCCTTGTGTTTTATCGCGGCCGATTTTTTCCCCCCATAGTCAATACCACAGATACCCGCCCGTTCAATGTCTGTCCCAAAACATTAGCAAAATACGTATTGTGGTTTAGGTATCGTTTCTCCACAGGAGTTCTTACATATTACGCCTAAGTGTCGATTGTGCTTCGATCCCCCCTGCATAACTGTGTTGAAACGATCCCTCCCTGTTTCCCGTTGTATTTTGGCGTACTTTGCCCTTCAGATTGTGCCACCGAAAACAAAAACAATTTTTTGCCTGATTCCTGTAGGTACATATATTTATGATAACTGTATTCTGGTCTCATGAAGAATAATCGAGCGACGATAGAATGATAAATATAAGTGTATTCCTTCAAAAAGCGAATACGACTCGTACTGTACGCAGTAGATACGTTTATTGCTAGGACAACCAGGTACGAGGGTTCTCGCCGCAGGGCCTGGCTCAAGCAGAGCGATGAGTGGAGAGTCGAGGTGTCGTGAGACTTGAAGAGGAGATGTTGAACAAGGTGTACATTAGATACCACCCAACATAAGAAGTGAACAAAGGGAGCTTCACCCATTCATCCCAGGATCCCATTGAAAGTGTCCAGATGATCTTTGTACCAAAACCCATCCGGTAAAGACAAAATCCCGCCGCTTTTTCCAGTTGCACAAACCAAACGTACGTATTCGCACGATCAGACACATCAGACACGAGTGCGACTTATGACAAACACTTATGAGCAACAGCCTCACCTAGCGGAAGCACACTGTCATGACAATAATGTCTACCAGGTCCCCCTCCCGGACGTGCCTAGGGGAGTGGCGCAGGAACGAATTGAAAACCTGCTACAGCATGCGATATGGTATCATGCGCATATTACATGGTACGTACGACGTTGAGCAGCACCTGCACTTTGGGTTAAAACATACAAGGAAATAGTGTGGAACCGATACTATTGACTAAATCCTTTTTTGACTAGATTTTCTTAACGATCTCGTCAAACATTGTATCATATTTGTCAATTACGTATTTGTTGTGGTGCTCAAGGTAAGGAAGGCTTCTCCCGCAAAACCCGAGGACTCCCGAACCAAAAAGGCTTGAAAGCACTCCACGCGTGACGCACTGCACACACGCGTGACACACGACACATACCGCACACACACGCATTAAAACTGAGTTGATGCAGAGTGGGCGATCGAAATTGATTTGATTCTCGTTCGGGGGCCGAAACGCCGTGGGTTTAGGGTGGGCATCAAAATTGACTTGGTTTTTGTGTACGGGTAAAAAAAACCTTCATTCTACAGTGTCTGGATTACTTGGTAATTGCGTATGCGGGCCGATAACGAAGTTTTTTGTGCGGGGGGTATAAATTGACTTGATTTCAGTGAAGGCATCCGATTCGACATGGCTTTGTGTGCGGGTTGGAAACTACTTACTTTGTTTAAGTGTGGGTGGTTGGAAATTACTTGGGTTTAGTGTCAGGGCATCAAAATCGACTTGGTTTAAACAAAGCAATCGAAAATGGCTTGATTTTAGTGTTGGGTGAAAAACCAATTGATTTTTGTGTGACGGATTTAAATATAATTGGTTTTGTGTGGGGCTTGTAATTGGCTTGATTTTTGTGCGGGGGGTCAAACTTGATTTGGTTTTGAGAGTCACGGCCGAAAATCACTCGGTTTTAGCGTCAGGCTGAAAATTAATTATTTATTTAGTCAGGGCCGAAAAATACTTGGTTTCAGTTTCGGGGCATCGAACATATCTTGAGTTTAGAATTGGGATCGAAATTGATTCGATTTCGGTGTTGGGTTCAAAATGGATTTGATTTTGTGTCAGGAATCGAAATTGACTTGGTGCGGGGATCGAAATAGGCTTGGGTTTTGTTCGGGAGGTTCACCTTGACTTGGTTTTCAGTGTGCAGGCCGAAAATGAATGGTTTTCGATGGGGGGATCGAAGCTCACCTACTCTCTGGGTGGGGTCGAAAACACCTTTGTTGTGGTGTGCGGGACTAGAAGGTGCGCCGTGCACCGCTAGCCTCTACTAACAAACAGTTTTTCGGAGTACGATCTAACGAGATGGATAGATATCGCGCTGCTTTATTGTTGGCAAGAGTTTTTTTTTTTTCATCAATTCGCTTCGTTATACCTGGTATATGTATATGTAGCGCCTTACCCTGTTGATCGTAGATCCGCTGTTCTTTCGACTGCTCACGAAAATCGCCACAGCAGCAGTAGCAGCAATCAGTAGTGTTGTTATACCTGTGGCAGCATGCAAGCATGTACCACACTGCAGCAGAGACCTTCTGCCCTACATATGACGGGGTCCGATAAAAGAGTAACTACAGTATATATAGGGACCCACATGGGCAATACAACACGGACACGAAATCGTGTAATGCTGCTTCCTGCCGTGCTGGTGGCCTGCAGGCGTGTATAGCGTTGTATAGCTAGCTGGTTGTAGCACTGCAGTGCTCAGACAACCGTGGTGTCTGGGCACGCACTTGATATAAAAAATGTTGACACAAAAGGAAAAAAACAAGCCGAGGGTCGAACTCACGCCTTGGATTCCAAAATCGAACATCGAGACCATTTTACCATAATACCAATAACCCAAATTCATACCGTGCATTATTTTTTACGGCACGCGCCAGAATCACAACACGCAGTGCATACACACATCGTGCACAGTACAGCAGCAAAGACGAAAAAATGGTGGAAATTGGTGATCACTGATGACGGATTCACGCCTCTAATGAATATCATCGTAGTGATGGATTCCCCGTTTCCCATATATTGTTGAAGTGGCGTTTTTCTGATGAACACGCATCCAGCAAACGTTCTGTTGCTCCCCCTTGTGTTCAGAAATCTCTCAGCACGGCATCAGCGTAAAAATACATTAATACATCGAACATCAATCTGCTGAGTGACCGAAGGCTTTCTCGACTCAACCTGCTCCGTTAGTCGAGCTTCCCGATACCGCATAACTATCTTAGGGTAGCAATACCTTCTCACATGGCGTCGTCGTAGACACGTAAGTCGAGATCGCTTTTCGTTGCTCTTTCCGCGACCATGAACTCATATAAGCTCGGCGCAGAGAACAGCTTGTGATTTGAACTTTCTTTCGAGTATATTTGTTGCTGATTTGTGTTTTCATTCAAACTGTTTTATGAACCCCTCTGATCGGATTTCTTCGTCGGATCTGCAAGCACCCGACGTACCCAACGAGCCTTGCGCAGATACGGTAGTAGTCGCAGCCCCAATAGGCACCGGCTGCGACAGCAGTTGCGATGATAGCCGCGCCGCACCTGCAGCAGTACCTCCTCTGCTGACAGGTCCGAGAAATCCTGATTTGCTTCACCACCTGATCGAAATTCGAGAGGAAACTCAACCATTTCGTCTGATAGCCAGCTCCTAAAGCCTTTCACCCTCCGAATCAGGCCCCCTCGATTTGAGCGCAACCCTTTCCTCTAACGAGCGCGCTGCTGCACCTCCGCTTGACCCCAGCCAAATACTTTCCCCTGTCTTGAGTGTTGCTGCAGCTCCAGCCTCGTACGCTGCTGTAGCCACTGTCTTCCGCTCTGCTGTAGACTCAGATCTTGCCCCGTGTGAAAGTTCAGCGTCTACCTTAGACAGTATTATGTCCCAGCTCGTCTCAACATCGATCTTGTTGGCCCGTCCTGACAATAATACTACCAGTCTGAGTCCTTTCGTCTCGGACCCTCTCTCTTGTCGGACGTCAGCTGTAAGCGCCCTCGACATGTTGACCCCCTCCGCAAGTGAGCCTGCCTCCGCCCACCTGTGGAATGTCTCCCCAACACCTCGGTCAGATTTGCATGAAGTTGCAGCTCTACACGTGGACGTCATTATGACGACACCGATTGCGTTACCACACACGATCTATGCCGTACTGGTGCCAGTTGAACAGCCGCGGCAAAATATGGAAATATCACGTCAAGCACCCGCCCGCCCCCCTCGGAACCAAGTATTCGGAGGTATGTCCGCGCCGCTCTCCAGCCCGTTCAATAGCTTTTGCCAGCGTCTGCCCTCGGGACTTGGACCGCCGACGCTATTGCTGCGCACCAGATCAGCAGTAGCATCTTACCGGTGTCAGTTCTCGAGCCCTTGCGCGTGGTTGTCACTGCTACCACCGTGACGAACACAGTTTGCTACCCCACTCCGACAGAGACTCGACAGCCCTCGCTCTTTCGTGAAAATCACATGAATATTCTCGAATCATGCGACCAGCTGCCCCCTCCCCTATCGGAAGTGACTGGGTGAACCACGCTCAACCCAGGGCCAGCACTGCTGTACCATCTGAATGAGATGAGCACCCTCGCTGACACGAGAGTGAAAATACGTGGAATGTATTATACTCTGAAGAAGAACACCCCAAATATCGGCAGAGTCCAGTGAGAGAGGAAAGTCCCAGAAAGAGTAGAGTCCGAGAGAGTCCGGGCAGAGCCCGGTCAAAGAGACCCTGCCGGCAAGAGAAAGACAAGAGCCAGACGAATAGCAATGACTGCTGTGGGCGATGATCTACAGCAGCAAGTAGCCATATCCGCTATACCCTAAGATCCACATCCACCTACTAAACCCGGGGATGTGGCCCGGATGTCCCCGAACGACCACAGCCCCGTCCCAGAGCGAACGCACAGGCCCAAAGGGACCCGGACTACGGCTGAGGCTGCTATGTACCCCCCACGCGATGTATCTCCGGAGCGGCTACACAGCTCGCCCGCCCTAGTGGCCTGCCTATTACGCACGGCTACCACCGCAGCATCTGCCTGACGTGCACCCCTGGTGCACACAGCAGTGACTGACACGAGTACTCGTCCTGGTCGCACAGCAGTACCTTTGGCGACTACTCACGACCCCTCGTGCACGAGTGACGCCTTCGAAAACTTACCTTCGCCCCCAGCCGGATCCCTTACCTCTGAGATTATTCTCTCAGTTCCACGGACGTTTTCATTGGCCAGCAGTCAACCTTTGGTAGATGCACTGCCCCCTCTCTCGCAGCGCGACCTGCGTAGCATCCGACGTGATGCTCGAGCTCGTCGCTCGACGCATACTGATAGCAGCGATGCATCACAAGAGCCTTCGGCATTGCCCACATTTTCAATGCGATGACACCACTCAACCGATGCCTTTTCACTTGAATTTAGTGCAGAACAACCGGTCAGCGCCATTCTACTTGCTATTAGTGCCGATCAGCAAATCAGCCCCGCGTCACTTAATTATAGTGCCGATCCCGCTTCACTTGATTAGAGTGCCGACCCCGCTTCGCTTCCGATCACTGATTCCGCCCGCCCACGCCCACCCCCTCACTCGGTGTTGCCTGCGCCTTCGCTTCCGCGCTCCTGCCTGTAGGATACTCCACTGTCTCCCGTCTTTTATGAGATAGCTACCTTCTCCCCCGCTTACGATCAGATGGATGATCTGGTCGTTTTGGAGAAGTCGGACGATTACGCTCCAGCGCAGCCCCAGGGCGGACCTTCCACGCCTCCCGTAACGACTGCAGCACGTGCCTCGGCGGCGGCTTCGCCCTCCCCCTCTCTCTCTCTCGTCCCGGACGTCTATTCGACGGATATTACCCCCGCGCTGTGGGAGAAGCTGTCAGCAAGAAGCAGGGACGACTTGATCGCCAACGCCTCGCGGATCGCTGACCGCATCCATGCTGTGAGGGAAGCAGCCCTTGCTAAGCAAGCGCAGCTGGAGTACGAGGCTGCGGTGAAGGCACTCAAGGACGTCACGAAGTACCACGACATAAACCACGAGCAAATGGCAGCTTTAGAGGCGAAGCAGCGCAAGCTGCAACAGGAGCTGGTAGAGGTATCGGAGCAGCTCACCCAGGCGACGTTGGAAACGGAGTCCACCCAACAGGCAGTGCGTGAAGCAGTTAAATCTGTCAGGACCTTGGAGGCCAGCCGGCGCAGGTAGGGGAAGACTCGCGGTCCAGCCCGCTCGACCTCGCCGGACAGGACGTCGTCGTCTCCCACGCCCCGCCCCTTCCGGACGACAATTCGTTATATCGTCTTCCCACCTTCGGCTACATACGACCGGCAAATCGTGGATGCCACTTTCATGGACATAGTCCTAAGCGACTTAATCCGCCACTTACAGCCGGATCTCGGGTAGACCACCTGTCGGTATAATGTACAGTTGTATGCTACGCGTGTGTAACAGGCAGCAAGAACGGGCCCAAGCGCTACAGTAGACCAAGTGTCTGCTTGGCTGTGGGTGATACCACAGCTGCAGTTATAACAGAGGAGAACCAAGTGTACAAGGCTTGATGTCTTTCGCTTAAATTCACTCACGATAAATCAACTTGATGATGTACCTGCGGTCACTCGTCGCGTGTCAATGCAGTAGAGCCCCTAGATAGAGCTAGTCGTTCCAACCAAGGAAAGGTAAACGAGGCACGTCGCAATCTCAGGGTAGGTAGATGAAGAACGGAGGTTGATAAGCGACCGAGAAGACGTGTACTCGTACGTATCCGAAAATGTACGTTAGACAAATATGGGGTGCAACTTGATCAAAGTGCGGTGCAACCTAAACCAATGAACTTCAACACATGTAGATAATCTGTTAAAGCGTAATATCTGACACGCCCCTAACTGAACAGAATCTCTACATGGGTGATCCCAAACCGTATGAATAGTCATAACTTAAAATGTGACTGAATCGTAGACGAACAATATCAACGAACAAAGGTCCCAGCGAGCGCCTGACATCACCAGACATTCCTACCTCCTCGTTCTATCTCGGGGTGGCGATCGTGGTGAGCGTCGCGAGCCATTTACGTAAATAGGACCATGTATTCAGAATATAATACTTCATAAAACTCATGTCCGAGTGTATCTGGTAAAAATCACGAATAACAAAGACTTACGATGCGTGAATATGAGCCAACGTCTGAACATAAAATTACTCGTTGAATACATGGAGTAGTATTTAAATACTAATGAAGCGCACACAAGAACAACAGAAATAACAACCGCCCGTCCCTCAATACAAGTGATCACGAAAATGGTAACGATGATCTTGTAAAGGCGTCCAAGAACGAAGTTGACCATCTTGTCCAGCATGGCCTTCAACTCTGGGTATCCCAAGAACTTAGTAAAACAATCTCGTAGCTGATCTGCCGTCTAGACGTGGGATACGATGATCTTTATCGATGCAACTACTGTAGCTCGCGTAGAAAGTTGTAAACTGTATTTTTTACATAGATCTGTGGAGTAGGGAAGAGGAGGAGAAGGAGAACTGCGAGAGAAAAGTAAGTCCTGAAAGGTAACGTTAGAGAGCAGAAAGTTTGAAACGTGTGTTGACCTCGTGGCAATGATATGCACGGTACCTTCTCGCTCGCATGTCATGTTCAACAATGTAAACGCCAGCCGCTGCTATCTCGCCAGAAGTGCTCCTGCTGTCAT
>MEHQ01001444.1:0-46030 GCA_008828725.1 Saccharina japonica | reverse complement strand
TTACTATATTAAGACCACTCCGTAGGAAAGCCTTGTAATGTACTATGGCTTGATTATTACTGCAAGTGTCATAGCCTACACTGTTATATCGTTCCGGAAATCTTAACTCTCCTATATTGGTCGGTGCGCTTATCTGTACTATTTGCCTGCATATTCTACGTGTACATCCGTTGCCATGTCGCAAAAAAAGTCCTTTGCTCCTTTGCGGCGTCGCAACATCAGCCGTTCCTGCTTCGCTTATGATGGGTGACCAACCCTTGTACAGCCAATGCAACAACACTTACAAACTGGCAATATAAACTTCGTACTACTGCTGTGACTGGTTTGAAGCATGAACGAGCATGCAAACCGCAAACATATCACACACATACCTTGGAACCAGGGCGGGTCTCACTATCCGTATACCAGACACACATACCAGTCGAATAGCAATGTTGACTATCATAATTTGCTCCTGAAACATATTCCAAACTGCCATGATGTTGTACTGCCCAAATGATGAATGGACAGAAGTTGAAGGCAGGTTTGTGCTGGAGAGAGACCAGACGTATTTCTGCAAAAGCTCACAACTGCATCTCAAGAATAACCAATATTTCACTAATCAGTGTGTTGACCAATAAGGTTTAAATGCCTACGTTGCAGCCCACCACACTTCTGCCCCCCCCCCCGTACAAAGACGACGTGTGGTATTACTACAGAACAAATCTTGCACCAATAGATTAGCAGCCGAACCTCGTTTCTGCCGCCCTCCCATACAAGAAGATGTGTGGTGCTACGTACTATGAGGCAAATTAATCTTGCCGTTAAGTGAATGCGACCCCGCGATGCAAATGTCCCTCCTAGCAATCCAGATGACGATGTCCAGCGACCCCAGAAGCGATGTTCCAGCAGCGCTAAAGCGATCCAGATGATTATGTCCAGCGGCCCCAGAAGCGATGTTCCAGCAGACGCATGCTACTTTAGAGGTGCACCGTGTTTGTTTTTAGGGTGGTAACTCTGGGAGCTCTACACCTCACCCAAAAACTGATGTTGGAGGAAAAAAGGCGACCCGATGAAACATACTATGACCCAAGTATAGAATGAACCAATACTGAAATACAAGGACGAACGTCCGACGATTTTGGGTAGATGAGGAGCAATCCCACGGTAGGGGTACCACTTTTAGGCTCAATATTTTCTGACCGGTTGTGCTCCTCACGTGAGTAACCACCCGATACTATTATTTATTTGCTGGTATATTTGTTTTTGGACTACCGCATTGGGAGGTTTGGTCGGGTTCCGCGAACGAATGTTTCCGAAGTCATGGTGCGGGTGAGATATTGAGCTCCTCATGTGAGGAGCTCAGAAAATCCTGCTGCTCCCCTACCGTGGGATGACTCTGAGCCCGATCATGCAGATACCCTTTCAGCCCGAATGTGCTACGTCTACCGTAGCACGCGTCAGCAGCCCTCAAACATGAAGGTGTCAAGCGACCCCAGAAGCGATGTTCTAGCAGCTCCAAACGATCCATGATGATTCCGCGATCCCAGAAGACGTCCCCCCGGTAATCACAATATATATGATACTGTGACCCGATCCCGAAAATACATTTCGGCGATCCCACGATGATGTTGTTAGTGCGGCGACTCCGCAGGCCCCAGCAGTCCCGTCGAACCGTGCTGTAGCGATTCCGAAATTTTTCTTTTTGGCAATGCCAAGCGCTTTTGTTTGCAGCGATCCCGTGAAACGTCTTTCCGGCGACCCCTCGTTGATAATCAAGCGACCCCTGTTGTGGCTGGTGGCCCCTGTAGCATTTTCACAAGTTAAAAAGCGAAGCTCTTGTCGAAGTCGTCGTCAAAATTAACACCCGGCTTATCTTCCGTGTCATCGAGGGGGGTTTGGACCCCCATCGCAGCAGCCGTGTGCGCACTACTCGCCTGTGGGCGCGAAGCCCCTCTGCGCGTAGCATCCGGCGCCATTGTACGTGGCCGTCTTATGCGTAGAGCACCACTTCTGCCCAGTACTGCCCCCTGATCCAGATTTCTCGTTTTGGCCGGCAGCCATGTTGCTTTTCCTGTGGCACTTGACAGGCACAGCACAGCCGCTCCTATAATACCCTGCATTGCCGCAATTGTGACATATGATGGAACTGGGATTAAGCGATGCTGATGCTGCTGTCATGGCCGCGCCACGCCCAGCAATCCTTCCCGGTTGGGTCCTCGACAGCCCGTTCAGGTAGAGGTGACGTAGTACGGACTGAATGTCCGGGAGATCGAAGTCTGGGCCTTTCCAGGTCATCAACTTGACGTCCCGGCAGGCCTTGCAGAACGATGTCGGCGAAGTGCCTGTCCGTGATAGGTTCCTTCCTCTCGGTCAGTATGTTGCGCAGTCGCGTGAGTTCGTTGATATACATGATGCATTCGGGACAGAGAAAGTTTGGCGATATTGTGTGCGTATTTTTCAAAACAAAGTTCGGTGGTCTTTCGCGCAACGAAACACGAGCAAAATATATGTCTAGAGACGAAAATGTACTGTAGTACTCGTATACTCTCGAACTCTACAACACAGGTATATTGCTTCAACAATGCACCACGTTGTCAAACAATTCCTATTCCCCAACAGCACGAATTCCGCAATGACTATCGATGCAGAGCTCGCACAATCGACGTATTGCGCAGCGGTTGACATGGCGGTGTCCATCAATTCAATAGACACCTCGTACAATCTATTGTGCCTGGCAATGGCCATCGATACACACGCTGCACCATCTAGTGTGGTGGACAAGGTATATATATCGATCAACAGTTTCGCCAGTCTATTGTCAACAGCTATTGCTAGTATATACATTCCACAGTCTATTGCCGCCGACAATATAAATGTACTAGGGAATAAGAGGCCCTCCCGCCCCCACGGCGGTAGGGCCATTAAATAAAGCAAGTAGTAATGAAGATAATAGAGGCTCAAATTAAAAATAATATGCAGGAATACGTAGGGAACAAATTGACTACAAATATTCTTAACAGGAATACAAATGGGAATACAAATTAATGGTTAACCCTTATAGGACTGGAGTCCCGTTTTGGTGACAAATTACTTAGAATTAGAGTGGTTTGTCCCCAAAACGGGACTGCAGTTCTAAAAGGGTTAAGGGAATAGAAACGATGGGGATTGACTCCGAATCAATGCGGGGGTTGTTTGATGGAAAACATATTTATATTAGATGTGCCCAGGGGGGGCTGGTTGCTTCCTGAGAGCACGTTGTTTGTTGTGTGTCGGGTCAACACGCTCAAGTCTCTGGAGTCGTAGGCAGCAAGGGCTGACACTTCCGAGGGGGCATGGAGTGATTTGACACACGACACGCAGTGAGACGTGGAAGTGTGGAGGGCGTAAGCTTTATTTTTACCCATCCGCCGGAGGATATAAAAAAAAAAAAGAGAAAAAATTGTTTGTTGTTGTCGGCTGTCTCGCGGTCATTGCGAAAGGGTCTTGCAAAACCGCTCGCGAGACTGGCCGTGCTGATGATCGAGATCATTTGACTCGTGCATGCATGCATACCGATTTTTTCGTGAAAAATATTGAATAAAATTATTATACATACGTCAGCTGTGAGTTCAACCGATTGAATAGTATATAAAAATATTACAGGACACAAATACTCTGCAGCATTATTGGTTGCTGGCTGTGTACGTACGTACATCGTACAGTTTTTTTTTTGTTCGCCCATCCTATTTATTATCTTCGCCCTTCCTTTATCTCTCCTTCCTAGTTGTAACTCAGATCCGGGGTCACAAAGTAGGCTCTTCTCCCTCCTCCCCCACTACGATGCTTGCCTTGCTTTTTACCGCGAGAAGATTTCAGCAATTTCTTCCCTCGTCAACTTTCGTCGAATTGTGCTTACCCACGCTATAATATGCGCTCTCGACAGTTGGTGTCATTTTGAGAACAAAAATCTCCATACGAGGAGAATCGAACCCCCGACCTCCAACGCTAAGAGGCTTCGTGGCTACCTGTTAGACCACCGGGGCGACCGGCAGTAGGCACATTAAACGCACGTACCATACGTACATACGTACCATCTGATACGTACGACACTATACTCTGTACCATGGTATTATAGCAGCGCGCGTAAATCCGCACTAAAAACAGTATATAATAAGCGAGGCAGATATGCGCTGATCGTGTCCCCAGGTATACGTACGGCAGCAGTGTGGTCGAATATACATACGTATTTTTCATATGTACGTGCACAGACAGCGGTACATATTTTGCTGTCCCCGGGAATACGGGAATGCGCTGAACGTGTCCCCGGGTATACGTACGGCAGCAAGCAGTGTGGTCGTCGTACTGCTGCAGCAGCCTATATATCGTACCAGGTACGTATTAATAGTTAATTTTCGTGCGTACGTAATACAACAGGTACATTGTATGTACGTACGTACGTACGTGCACAGACAGCATGATGACAGCATGATGCAGGCTCATGATAATCTGTAATATCACGTGAGCATGTCCCTGGGCATCGCTCTGAACGTGATGTATCGTCGAAGAGCTATGATGGTGTCTCGCGGCACGGTCTAGCCTGCCTGGTCGTATGATACCTGGTATCACATTACGAGTATTGCGCCGCATTCGACAAAATGGTCTATATCTTGCCATCCCTTGGAGAGTGATCGAGATTTGGTTTTACCTGCAAACACAACCACCACCAGCGACACGTTTCTGCTGCTGCTGATGCTCAGCTGGTGGTGGTGGTGGTGGTGGTGGTGGCGGTGTTTGACTTGAGGGCGGTTGTTGGTGCTCTTTGGTACCTGCTACCTGGTACCTGGTATGGGGTGGAATATGTATGCTTGTTTTCCTCAGGACCTCCCCGGGTACCTGGTAAGTAGGCCATGCAACATGGATCAAGCTTCGCGAACTCGGGACGGCCTTGAACACGAGCAGAGGCAGGAGGAGGGGATGTTATTTAGGGGCCTTCAGAGACCCCGTCCGTTTAAAGCAGTGGTGCTTTCGTCGCGCACGGTGACAAAGAAGGCGACGTACGTATCATACGATACGAGTAGGCGACCAGAGCGAGGATGGACGACACAATCTCAGCACAACCGCACTGCTGCAATACTCGTGGGTAGAGCAGCCGCGAATCGTTGTGGCCACGACAAGCTCGGCGCACGTACGAGTTGTACCACAGTATGCCAGCCTGCGACGTGAGAAGACGGTTCCGGGCATTGCGGCGTAGGGAGAAGCGTGCTTTGAATGTGTGGGAGAAAAAAAACAAACAATTGTTCGCTTTTGCTCCTCTCTAAGTTGCTTTGATAAAGTGGGCATCAAAGATCACTTGATTAAAGTATTGTTTTTTGGGCATCAGACGAACTATAAACCTATCTATTCTTTCACGATTAGAGGTCCGTAGTAACTCGATGCTCTTTGTCCGTACAGACCACCTGATACACAGCTCTTTGCAAACAGACCTTTCGTTTCGCAACCAGCCCTTCAAACAGGCCAACTGAGCTCTTCGCAAACAGCAACTGACGTAACAGCCAAACTGACGTATTGTACTGACGTATTATGCAAACAGCCCAACTGACATCTACCCGCGGGAGGGGAGGGGTTCCCAGCGTATTCGGAGGGCTTTGCGGCCCGGGTCCAAATCCACACTAATTTCAAGATAAAAAATATCCACACTAAAATCAAGTAATTTTCCTGGCCATACTAAAATCAAGTAATTTTTTCCTAAAGAGTCCCCCAGATGTGAAAATATGGATCTCCAGAACTTCGGTCAAAATCGAAATCGGCCCATAACTTCGCGAGTTAGCCACTTCTACACTAATTTCAAGATGAAAAGGCCAGACGTAAAAAAATCGACCGAAAAAAAAAAAAAAAAAAAAAAAAACACTGCTGTACGTACAAGGGCTGCGCATCCATGCCGGCGTTTTGTTTGTGTCCGCTATACGTACGTACGAGTCGTACTGCTGGACTGCTGCTGCTGCTGTTGTTGTTATTGCTGCTGTAGATGGGTTATTATATAAGGACTACCAAGGGACTACTACTATTATTATTATTGCTGTACGTACTGGTGCTGCTGTATACTGATTTCACTCTGCTGTTGTTGTAGATTGCGGATGGGTGGATCGGTTGGTACGTGTGTGTGTCGATCGGTTGAAGCGCACGTACGTACGTGGTTGGGTGGGTCGGTGGTTGGGTGGGTGGGTGTGAGTGATGTGAGTGAATGTTGGTAAGTACGTGAGAGTGTGTGGGTGGGTGTCGGTGGGTCGGTTGATACGTGGTTGACTGCGTGTGTGGATCGTGACTCAGTTCTTATTTTTTTGTACGTATATGTTCGACCAGCAGGTGGCAGCATGGTAAAACATAAAACGAGAGTTCGTATATATCTACGTGCACAATGTATATTGCTATTAGTTTCCTTCTTCGTCTACACAATAAACGCTTTGTCCGCACTCCTTGGCTTTAGATGAAGATGCAGCAGTGCAGTTTGTTGCTTCCGTCTTTTTTGCTGCTGCAGCTGCTGCAGCTGCTGCTGTGCATTATGTTGACGCTCTGCTGCTGGCGAGGTAACCCGTTTTTCTTGCGTCGCCTTTACTATATTAAGACCACTCCGTAGGAAAGCCTTGTATAATAGATAGATACATGTATATATATCGGTAAAAACCTTCCACGGTCTGGTTTTGCCGACAATATCCATCGATAGACACCTCCCGCGGTGTATTGTCGCTGACAGTATATATCGATACATGCCCCCCCTCGTCTATTGCCGAAGCAAAAAATCATTGCTGTGTCTATTGTCCGAGGTGCCGTGAGTATAGAATGAGCCACATGCTCGTAGTAGTGCGAGGACGCACGGGCGTCCACGACGGTAGCACAATAAAGTACGCACCAGAAGCAGTAGCCCGAGTAGTTTGATGCGCACGACAGGAGTGGCAGCAGCAGGGACACAGCTGCAACAAAAACGCGGTATGTTCGTAGCAGTACGATGTTCGGCGTGCTGCAGCTGCAGGTAAACAGTATGCCGCACAAACTGCAGAACCTGGTACGACCCAAAAAAACATGTTCGATACTCACAGCGTGAAAAGCGCAGGGGCCTACAGCACACAGACAACCACAGCGAGCTGTTGATTGAGCAATCGATCAGTAGCAGTTGTTTTGGCGGCGGGTGTATGGGAGTTCCTCAATAAACGACCGTCTAAACCATTTTTCCGAATTGCTTCTCCGCTTTTCTTTTCTTTTTTCGACCCCCGTGAACCCTTACTACAGTGACCGATTGTGCACTGCTGTGCTGCTTTCAGCATCCGTATGAGATGCGGATTGCTGTTCTCGTGGTTGGCGCCATTTGGGCTTGTTGAGCATGCACAACCATACCAACGAACAGCAGCTGGGGAGCCGTATACTCATACCAGGTTATATTCTCTTATGTGTGTCAAATGTGTGATCGATCATACAACTTGCGAACAAAGTAACAGCACAGCAGTCACTCTCATCATTCTTGGTAGGCCGGTACCCCAGGCATTTCGCGGTTCGATAATACGGATACTGTTCGTACGCACAGTTCCTACTTATCATACTCCCAATGCTCGCAGCATTCAGGCACCGTATTGTACTATTAATACTGCTCATACTTTGGTGAGAATTGGAGCCTCGGCTATTCACAAAAAATAAGGATTCGGTGTAAGTATCACTGCTCAAAGTAGCCATCAAGAAATGCTGAGCTAGAAAAAATCAGCGGTCGACTTATACACGAGAAAAGAAACACGGTCGCTGCGGAGACACGGAAATAAATCAAAACCAAATAACGAAGTACCGTATCCCCCCAGGGTGGAGGTTCTTAAGTTCTTGATATTGGTATTGTTCTGTTGCTTCTTGTTTTATTTTCGAATGTCGTCCGATGGGATCTCCAAAATATCGCCTCCCGCTTTACCTTGCCCACGCTCTCAACTTGCAATTCTTGCCAAGAGGTTACTGTAGAACCCCCACCCGTGAAGATAATGTTGCGGTTGATTTAAGCGCAAAAAAGTGGAAAACTACCAATTTAGATATGCAGCTGTTAAAGGGAGCTCATGAGCGTTCCTTTAGGATAATACAGTTGGTGTGTGCGCCCAACATATGGCATTTGGAGCCTCAATGCTGTATTGATGCTTCTTAATACGCCTAGTACTCGCAGTATTCGGATGCCAGTTCTGCAATATTCCCAGTATTGACAGCACGAATAGTAGCATATACGAGCTGGTTCCATCGAGAGCAGGAACGCTTCTGCTTCAGACTTTAGCGCCCGGATCCCAAACGAGTTAGAAAACGAAATTTGGCATGGTTGTTCTTCATGATATTACGAAAAAACGCCATGATGGCCTTTTTTTTTAAATTGTTTTTTTGGCGAAGGAGGTACATCTTAACGTTTTTTTTGTATGTTTTGGCAACTTTGACCCAACATTACCGACGAACAAAAACAAAACTAAAAAAAGGCCGTTCTCACGAAGTTTCGTATGCTCATGAAGAACAACCCTGCTAAATTTCGTTCTCCAACTCTTCTTGGATCCGGGCGCTAAAGGCATTTCCGTGAACGTATATAGTCTCCCTAGGGTTCCAAAGAGCTCGATACCTTGTTCAAGTACTTTAGCAGGCGTTTATTTTAACACACTTGTACGGATCGCATAACCAAACAAGTGTCATCGACGTCTTCCCTTTGTTGACGCGATCACATAAATGCGTCTAACGTTTAATTATTCCACGTATTGGCCGAATTGTGGCCGAGAGAAGAATCAGATGGATTTTTGTATTGACAGCTTGAATCCCTATACAACAACGCCTCCCCAAGTAATACGAACAATTCCCATATCTCGCGAACTACAGCTCGGACGCCAAAACCAGCTTCACCGATGTGTTCGCCTTGTTGATGCGGTCACGTGGATATGCTTTGTGTTTCGAGTTTCAGTGTGTTCATTTTTTTATTGCCCGAAGGCGGAATGTGGCGCTTTTTCCTGGAACCAGCTCGTATGTAAAACAATAGCAAGTACGCCAGCTATGAGTACAACCAATTGAGCGGTTGACACTCAACCTTTTAAGCTGCGTGATATTTATACGTCAGACGCGCTCGTCGAAGTTCTACAACACGTAGCGGCCAAGGAGAAGATATTACGTTCGACCCGAATGACTGAACACGCCATTCATGAGTTCATCTATTTGTGGAGGACTCTATTAATAGGGAGGACCCGTGCTTTCCTGCACACCTCGCATGTACTTACAACGCGCTAAATATGATGTGTTTATTCGAGTACGGCGGGCTTCTACTGTAACTACGGTATAGCGATCGTAGCGGCGACACTATCTGTAGACGCAACTTCGTGATGAAGCAGTAACATCTCGGTAGCCGTATTGTGGATGCCTGACCAAGCCCTCTGCGGCGATATAATTATTATTTCCTTCTAGTTCCCTCTTATTTGCCTACGATGGCAGTTGTGCAGGGTGTAGCAGGCGTGTGTGTCTGAGGGGCTACAACCGCATGCAGCAGCTGTGCAGCAGTCCTATCTCTGTCAAATATGTAACCACCGAAGACCGTACACGACACCTATGAGTACTACGAAGCCGTTACTCGGGTTCCGTAGGCAGTGCGTAGAGTACTCCCGACTCTTGGTATTACGTATGATCTCCTCGTCCTTCGCCTTAACTCTACTTCATACCGTTTCGGGCATGACGCAAGCCGGCGACTGGCGCCCGTCCAGGCCGCCGGCGAAGACCCTTCTACAAATACATTATGTTTAAGGTTACTCTATCGCTCCTACCCTTGGGGCGCAGAGTAGAAGGCTCTCATCCGCAAACAGAAGAGAAGAAAGCAAACACAAACAAAAACAAAATAAGAGCATCCAATGTCAATCCCATTGAACAAGAAGTAACACTCAACATAGTTTGAATGTAACCGGTCGCAGGCCTCAGGTACACAACGCAGAAACATATACAAAACATAAAAAAGTGAAAGAGATAAACCCGCCATAAAGCCCAACAGTCGGGGGGTGGGGGAAAGGGTTTCCTTCTTTTCTCCCCATTTCTCCAGAAACGCATTTTTTTGGGGTTTCCGTACGATGTTATGGCGTGTGTTTCGGACGTATCTGATATGAAAACTACGCGTAGCGGTATACACACCTCCGGAGTTGCGTGTATAAACGCAACTCCCTCTAAAATCAAGTATTTATAATTTGACCATTTTCGCATAATTGTTTTCGTGTCAAATATTTAAATGGGGTTGGGTTAAGGTTAGGGTTAGAGTGTAAGCGAGGGTTGGAGTGTATGAAAACAAAATCGAAAGCAATGCTCATTTATATGTACTTGGTTTTAGACATAGAAGTTGCGTTTATACACACAACTCCGGGGTTGCGTTTACCACCATCCTAAAAATTACCTGCGAATATGCTGGCTAGGTGAAACCGCAGATTACTACTGCCAGTAGATTGCCCAATGCCAGTACATGCATTGCTACAGTAGTTACCAGCCCTATCTATGGATAGGGCGAAGTACCAGCAAGCAGAATGGGTGTGCTAGATGACGACGGGTGGAAATACTAGTATACTGCGGAGAACACAACGAGGTACAACATAGGTGGTTCCTTTGAAGGCATCCCACTTGAAGTCATCGTAGCATTGAAGGCCCCTCAAACACTCTGAGCGCACGCCGTCTGCCCACTTTCAGGCGCCGGGTCTTACGGCAGTGGGAATTGGGTTTTAAAGGCAACGGGTGCCTGGTATAATAGTTGGCTGGTTTTGTACACTCCCCACATCCACAAAGATACAGCTACGTCATTTCCATATAACCTACAGTAGCTGGGACGCTGACTGCATATTTATAGGGGTAGGGTTGTACCTAGGATTTAGTGTGGAGTAGCACACCACGTGTGAGAGAGACGTAGAGCACCGCAAGCAACAGGATCCACGGCATGGGCTTAACTGTGTCGACGTCGAACACCGTTGCGCTTGTTACGACAGACGAAGGTGTGTGGAGACGCGAAGGTGTGCTCCAGCTTGCATTGACGTCTGTCGAAGTTTGAAACTGTTCACACAGTTGAATAGTATCACACCATGCCGCAATGGGCTGTTGTACAGCAGAATATGCAGTAGTAGCAGTGAGCAGTTGCCTGTGGTATAGCAGCAACAGCGGGGGATATAGTAGGATTGGTGCATAGCAGCAGGAGCAGGAGTGACACACAGACCCAACGAAGACGTCGACTACCATCGTGTCGCGGCATGTGACGGGCAGTGCCACGAAAAAGTCGACGAATGTACATTCCTGAGTGCTAGAACATATGCCGCGGCATGTCGCGTCATGCCACGGCAAGGCCCATGGGTTGGGGTTGATGTTAGGGTTAGGGTTGGCGTGAAGCTTGCCGTGGGCCTTGCCCGGCAGTCGTTTCCCGACAGCAGGCACTGCCGCGGGATATCATGGGTAGTGCCAAGAAACAGTGAAATAAGGTACATTCCCTCCTTACGTTCACCCCGTTCGTCGATCGCCACATAAAAGCTAGTTCTACAGGACAAGCATGGCGACTTAACAACTTTGCGTGAAATTAAGGCACTTGCATTATTCTCTTAGAACGGGGTTAATCAAGCACCCCCGCTTGTCGAGGGTCGATCTCTGCTCTCTCGACGTTGGCGAATCCATGATACTCCCTTGATGAGCGTCGCTGCCTATCCACGCAGCATCATTGCATTTCTTATTTCGCGACGGTGATTACCTGCCTCTGCACACGCCACATGTACACAAGCCTACAGGTTCGAAGAATTAATAATGCTGTCAATCTGGAATACATCGTGTGTGGCGCACCATGACTGACCCAACTCTTGCCACGAACCCAGCCTATTGTATTCAGGCACGGTCAGCAACACAAGTGGCTTGTGTTGTTCGCCAGGGGTGACTCCAGCCATACCGCGCAGTCACCAACACTCCACGCGCTGGTCGAGAGCAAGGGGGGCACACGGCAACATGCGTGTATTGCTATTGTTACATTTTATCATCGTTAAGATCCAGTCTGTGTACGTACATGTATACGATCAGTATATTTTGGGCAAGATTTATACCTACACCGCCCCACCCTCACATCACCACCAAAGTGTATGCCCACACAGAACGGTACGTCGCAGACCCGTGCGCAATCCACTTGACGTCAAAAAAAATATTTGCGCGACGGCATTGATTCGATGAATTTGACGGCGGAGTTTAGGCCAGTAGCAACACGACACGATTGAAGCAAAATGTAAGTCAGCACAAAATTGGACAGAGGAACGACTGGGCCTGGGGGACACGGAGCTGTGCATATCTTGGTTGCAATGCGTGGTTGGCAGTGCATTTGTACATATGTTTCTCTGGTCGACGGACACCTAACCTTCACCCCGATGCATCTACTGTACTCCCAACATTAACGTATAAGAAGTTCGCACAGTCTTTCGCACACACCATACAGTACCCTTGGCTGGTTTCGTCAGGCCGAACACATTGGCTCCATCATAGTGCTGAGGAAAATCGATACAATCGTGTACGGGCGAACATAGCCCACCTGCCTTACTTAGTGATAACCCCCCAACGCCTAGCTACTGTATCACCTGCTTTTGTTGAGTATAATGTTTCGCTACGCACGCGAAAGTTCGTTCCAAGATGACTGAACACGCACTGGTACGTATGTTGTTCACCACCTCTTGCCAGTTCTTTTGTGACACCGTGCCACTGGCTGCCAACATCTCCCCCGAAAATCAGATCTATTGCACGCTTGGGTATACGGCATCGTCGTGGAAGGGTGGAGCGACGTTGTGGTAGTGGTGGACGACAAACAGCTACTGAAACTGGACTGCTCCCTGCCGAGTGGTGGGCTGGAATCGGGAGGATGGGGCTGCATATTCAGCAGCATGCCGCACTTGTGCAGTTTCAACTCCGTCGAGGTCAGACTAAGAAACTACCACATTATCTAGCAGTTGCACCCATACACAAAGATACGTTCGCGAAAGGAGAGCGGTGTCCGTGGTTGTAACAGCATTTTTGCCAAGCAGGTCTTCCGACCGCGAGCAAACCTGTTCACTCTTTCCTTGGATCGTCGGAACAACCTCGTGTATTTCGTCTGAGTCGTACTCGGAAATTACTACAATATCTAAGGACGGTGCTTTCGTTTATGAGATCGAAAAATACAAATCTGAAGCTCGAAATCGAACCGCATAGGAAACGGCCTAAGTGTCAATACACGGCCGCACGCCGATGGTCTTACCTGGAGCCCCATAGTACAGGCCAATCAGCGACATATTTGTTTTTCTTTAGCCAATGAAGATAACACAAAAAAAAACTTTTGAGGGTGCATCCAGACACACAGATACGTTGCCCAGAGGCGAGCGCTGTCCGTGGTTGGATAAGCGCTGTTGCCAAAAGGGTCCGTTCGACCGCGAGAAAACCTGTTTACCCTTTCCTTGGATCGTCGAAACTGCCTTGTGCGCTTCGTTGCAGAAATGGCAAGCGTACATGGATTCGGCAGGGGTTTCGGCTGAAGACAGAAAAGAGGCGGACAGGCTCGCCGAGTCGCTGGGGCAAGCCTGGTCAGGGCCCATCTCTGAATCGTTCGAGGGGTTGGGTGTCGATCAACGCGGTGCTAGAGCGGTGAGGACATTTTTGAATGGTTCCTATTGCAATAGCACGCGTTTTGGCGTAGGGAACGCGTGCTACGACAGAGGTAGCCCGTTTTGGGTGATACGTTATTTGAATGACGGGGCTCCTCAGACCAAACTCGTCGGAAGTTCGTTTTTGACTTGCTATCATTGTACACCTCCTCAAGGGAGGAACCTCAGAAAATGTACTGTATGCAGGTGCACATCTACCTTAGCATGCGTCCCCATCTTCCCTATGGCTTCGTTTAAGTATTGACGGTCTTACCTCATGTCCCTACTTTACGTGTCGGGTGCGGTAAAATACTAGGGGTTTTACCCGGTGTTTGGGCTGTTAATATTTCGCTACGCGGGTAGATCTGTAGCGGGTACGGCAGTAGCCGATATCATGAAGATCAGGATCTTGAAGACGGGCGAAGTGTCATGGAAGTGTATAAGGGTGTTACCACGCGTAGGTCCTGACGGTGGTGTCCTATATAAAACACGATAAATGCCTCCAGACGGCGGCGGGATATTGACTCCGCGGCAGTCATCAATTTACAACTGCCCTGTCTTTCACGAAAGCTTTTCTGCGTACACTCCGCGGTAGAGGTACCGTACTGTGAGTTTGGGTGAGACAATGGACAGGAAAGAGTTATTTAACCCCAGCCAAATGGTTCAAGAGCCCAAGCAAGTATGGATAGGACCACTGGCTGGGGCAGGAGGCCTCAACTAATCCAATACTTACTTTAAATGATCGGTGAAAGCCTACACTGAAATCGGGAGTCAACCAAATGGAACGACGTGATCGTCGGGATGTGATTCCACTAGTAGAAGCCGAAACGACTGGGTCATGATGTAGCACACGAGATCATTCTCTTCCAAGACGCCCAAAAGCCAAACCTTCGAGGCTTTTGCTAAACAATTCTGACCATCCCACCCACCTAGCTGAAAGGTAATTAACAGTAGTTTCTGCGTTTGTAGTCTATAACGGCCGGGGTCGCCACCGCGCTGAGTATGCACTCAGAACGGAGGTGATTTATCCCGGGCGAGTCCCCTCTGCTTTGGGGCAGGAGGCCTCAACTAATCCAGTGCTTAATTAAAATGACCGGTGAAAGCGTACAATAATACTACAGTTATCATCTACGTGCCGTATCCTACAGCAGAGCATTGCATTGTTGAGGATGTCTAATGGCGCGTCATGGAAGCCCCCATGGCGGGCCAGGCCAAGGCTGTGGTGGGGAGGGTACCCCCCTCTTCACTGTTGAGGTAATTCACGACACTCGCGCAAGTGGTGCTGTACCGTACTCAAAACCGGCCGCACATCAAATTTGGTGGTGCAAAGCGAACAAATAGTTGCATGGCGGTAAGTATCGCGAACCCGGAAATCACTAAAGCTGCAGACTACATCCAACATAGGGTGGCTATGCGCAAGCGATTGGCTCCCAGTCGGCGAAGACAGAGGACCAGAAAGTGATGCTGGCGCGTTGGGTGCCGGCCAGACCGAGGGTACGATATAATGGGGGTCATTGTGTGCGTGTGGTGTTATTTCAGCCGCTTAGACCCACTCTGACAAGTTACTACCCCAATTATTCGCAGTCTCATGCGACCGTGCCTGTTGGTGTTCGCGATATGCACCGCCTGGGATTATGTGTTACGCTGCGGCAGTATAATATGTTTCAAGTTCGAACTGGGTAGAGGTACAGAGCCACTCGCCCGAGGGGGCTATACGCGGCAATGCACATGGCGGTAGGCCCTCTGCCGTAGCATGATGAGTCGCTATGTGTCGATAACCGTCACAGTATGGGCGTCCGTTTAAGGTCAATCGTTTGAGAAGGGTGATTATTAACTTGTGTCTGGTGTGTGGCTCAATCATACAGACGGGAGGGAACCGGGCTGCACTCATATGGAACTCGGTAGCCGGTATACTGAATAGTGTAGAGCGCCCCTCGTACGTAGGTGTCTGGTACTGTTGCAGCACAAACATCTCTGGGCCTACGTTGTGCACGCCATCTGTGATATCCGAAGTGGCTTACACAATTGACTAACCCGAATGATATGCCCTGTGATGCGTGATCCACTTTTCCGCTGACTGGCCCGGAAGGCTTGTCCTCGGAAACTTGTTGACCCCTAGTTTGGGCTACGTCATGGTGCTGGGTCAACTATTTGCTTAGGATGGCGACCGTGTGCTGCCGTATTATGCGGTCCACCGCTATATGTTGTGCTGCATGTCAATCAGGTTGAAGATGCCACCGACTGCTTTGACCAGTCACCAACACGCCTCATGTTCTTGCATGAAATGCCCCCGGTCCCGACCCAGGTGATGACTACGCTCGTGTGGCGTTACATTACCCCCTGGGTCCGGAGGGACGTGGACGAGGTGACCCATGTCAGGGAGACGTTCCAAACGTCACCCTTTATAGCGATACACGTCCGGCGCGGAGACTTGGTTCGAGTTCACCAAAGCAGCGTCCACAGCGTGGAGGTGAGTACGACGCTAACGTCATGCCAAGAAGAGGCGAACTTTCACATGTGCTACAGCAGCAGCCTAGGCTGTCTACGAGAAAGGGCAAAATGTGGCAGAGAGGGAGGCGGGGGCGGGGGGGGGGGGTGTACTCATGTTGTGCACGGCCGTAGTCATATGACCATAGACCCTCGCATCCCTACAATGCCGGGACGGAGCGCGTTTGTGTTTTCTCCAACCAGGCAGACATTGCTTGCACCAAGCGCGAAACGCCGTGAGGTATTGGGCGAGTCGCATGGAGGGTGAGCTGCATCCTGCTGAGAACCGCCTCTGAGGCGGACTTGCATATGGACGACAGCTTCAATGAGTTAATTTTATTTCTGGTGTGGCCACTTCCGGAGACAGCAATGGGTTTTACTATGTAACTGCCTCGCGGACGCCTTACCATATTAACACTACGTGATACGACCATTCCCCTTGTGCGGAACAAAGCTTCTCCACCCCGCACAAATGATCTACTCGACCGCCAGCTTTGGTGACCGCCAAAACAAATAACAAAAAAAAAACGGCACCCTGGTTGTCTAGCTCACGCAGCGAGTGGCGTGGTTTACAGCGTCGTTGCCAGCCGACGCCAACCCCGACCTGGGAGGGGGGGGCGGGGGGGGGGGTTGTAATTGCATGAGCAAGACACCGAAAAAATTGACTCTTGTTGTTCTTCATGCTGCTCATGCCCGTGTTTCTTGCTGTGTGTGCTCGATTCTGCCCCGCTGTTCTTATTCTTGTTGCAGGCTGGTTCAAGTACATCACCCCAATGTTTTTAGTAGCAAAGTTCCACGACGTTGTTTGGAGACAAGAACCTGAAATGTGTCACACATGTTCTATGAGCCCCTGCCGATCAGTTATCAGTTGATTTTCGTTTTCTTTTTTGTCGCATGTAAATATATATATATATATATATATTACAGTATGTTTTTGGGAGGTTTTGGTCTGCCGAAGTTTCGGCGACGAACTAAACAAAAAAATGCATTGGTAAATCGTTCGGCAACGGCATACATAGAACACGAGTGCAAAAGTTCAAGGTCCGTCTCCTACAATGGCGTGGACATCATTTTGGACATTTGTGCGGTGAACGTGTACATTCCGGCATCGCATCGTAGTTACTCAGTTTCAGTATTTAATCGTGTTATATCGTTAAATATTACTTACAGTAGTATTGACCATAAGCAGTCAAAGATTCGAAATTAAAATAATGTACCAACCCTTGGACCACGTGGGAGCGGCTCGTTCAGAAATTAAAACAGGAACAAATATACCAGGTGAATATTACTACGGAAACTCTTGGCTGTCATTGGCCTGTTTGAAGTCCTGAAATTGGTCGGACTACAGTTTCGGCGGTAGAATCACCCTTGAAGACATACCTGTCGATGCCACCCTCGTACACTGTTCTTGGCGGTCAGTATGAATCAAAATATATGGCATTTGAGTTTCTATTGCATGTACTATTCGTAGCTGAAGAAATTGGGAATGATATGCTTGAACCAGCTTGCACTGGTATTTGTTCTTATGCTCTTCTTCCGATTGCATGTACACACTTCCCCTCACAGAGTTACTTGGAGGAAGCGGTGAGGGTCCTGAAGGAAGATGTCAACGGAACTACAGTTGATGCCATCAAAGGAATATGGGTCGCCTCGGACGACACGAACGTGGTGGACGAGGTCCGCGAAAAAGCCGGTGGGTACTTCCCAAGCGTTCTCGTCGAGGACATCGTGTATGTCGCCGGTGGAGTGCCCGGCGGGGTCCAAACCGAGAAAGTGACCACATACACGAACGCACAGGTACGACGCACGGCGCTCGTGAGACCGCTGCACCACTGGTAGTAACGATTTAACTCTTCGACGCCCGCGACGCCTTTTGTGACGTCCCAGTTCGTACGGCTTTAGTACATATCAGCGTTCTGCACTTCTGTCCGTGCATAAATTCGTGATGGCTTTGACCACTGTAGAAAACGCGATTTTGTGTCTGTTTCGTGCAATGCCTTCGACGTTTCCCTGACCATAATTATCCAGGCAGAAAACCCGAACATATGGTCGAAACCGAGATGGAACTCTTCGTCTTGAGACGAGAACATGGAACCCACAAGCACACCCAGCTAAAAGCCCTGGAATGTACATTCGGCGAATATTGCAGTCCCGCGATACCTTGTGGCTGCGAATGCGAATGGTGGCTTTGTGCTGGAAAAGTCCCTCTCTGCTGTCGGAAATACCACCGACTAGAGCGCGCTAAACCAAATATTCGCGTAGAATGAAGATATTCGCTGTAGCAGGGGAAACCTGGGCCCACGAGCCCACCCGGGTCGATGTCTGCGTCTGTGCACACAGGAAATGCGTTATACCTTCCACCTACTCCCTTCTCGGTGCTCGTTGCCTCTGTTCGCCGTCTGCAAGGGTTACGAGTCGCTAGTTTACCTGATGGCGGACATCGAGCAGCTGGTGGCGGCCGACGTCTTCGTGGGGACTTGCTCCTCCAACATAGGACGGCTTGTGATGGTGCTCAGAGATGGCCGCGGCAAAGACAAAAAGACAGCCACCAGCCTTGACATTCCGTGGGGCCCTCACAGGCAGCGTAGGCTTGTGCTGGACTGAATACCACTTGCATCCGTCTCTATGATACCCGTCGCTGCACGTGAAGTGTTTGGTTGAGGTTGAGGGGGGCGTCACATTCGTCCGCCATCCTGTACTGATTCGATGAATGTGTGGCCCCGAGTCGCACACATATGTCGTCCACTGCAATTGAGGTCGACGAAGCTTATGCCATCTGTACCCAACTCCCGCGGTACCGGCAACACGTTCAGTCAACACGACGGTCAGGGCTGAGAATCGAAAAACGAAAGCCGTTTTCTCATTCGTTTTTTATTTGTTTTTTCACGACCGAAAACCGGCTTTGTTTAGCCTGTTTTTCGAACAAAACCGAGAATCCGACTCGATTTGTGTCGGTCGCCTTTTCACTGTCCCGTACACCAGTAACGCCTATATAGTTGTATGGAAACCCCGCTTTGTATGGATGCGCAGCCCTCCAGGCCATGCAGATAGGTGGACGCAGCAGAGCAGCACGGCACCATCATATCGTTATTTAATTGGAATTGGTATGGCCTCGTACCCTCTACCTGGTTTATATACGTAGGAATTGTATCTTTGTTTTGCGGTTTAGTTGTGAAAACCGATCGACACCGATCGACATTCTGGGCAAGCCCGAAATACCCACCGAACCAGCTTGCATCTCGGCTCGCGACCCTGACGACGGTACGCAAACACGCTTAGGCTTGTTTTAGTTTGTCACTGAGGTAAACAGGGGACCTTATAGTCCCCGATTTGTAAAGCGGGGAATCTCACCGATCAGAGCGTTAGAAACGATATGATTCGTACGCATGAACAACGTCGCCGGTCTGAGTAGGATTGTACGAGGTCGGGCGCCATTTGGAGTTTAGATAACTTCCTTGGGCGATGTTGACGGCCCATATACACACGCGTTCACCATGGTCCCGGCCGAGGACACGGAGGGGGAGGGGGGGTGGAAAGGGCCGCCTGGAGGTGGTCCGACAACATTCCGATGAATGGCTTCAGCGAATACCAGTCCAACGTTCAGGTTGGCCATGCAGGTTGACTATGATCACCACATAAATCAGCCACACGATGGCGATGAGGGGTTAGGACTTCACATTAAATCGCGCTGCCGCTTGCCGCTGAATGTCTTTAATTATTAAGCTAGATAAATGTCAAAAGTTCCAACAGAAGGAAAATCGCACGAGGTGAAAGTCGTGTTCGACGTTGGGATCGTACGGGCAGGTCGCAGAATGGCTTCAATAAGCTGCAGTCCAACGTAGAGGTTGGTGGTGTTTCCTACATACATTGAGGTCGCACGATGTCGACAGCGGTTATTATATCTGTGTTAAATCGCGTGGCCGGTTGGCGCTGAATATATTTCATGTTTCAACTTCCTACATGGCAACGTCCCATCAGAAGTACGTTTGCTGGAGGTCGAAGTACGTTTCCAACTTATGCGGAGGACCAACACAGACACCTAAACAGGGAAATCGTACAAAACACTTATCGAATCATTGCTTTGGAGGGGGTTTGCCCCGACAAAGGCGTCAACCCGACCAATATTTCGAAGACGTGTTCTGTCGCTCATCCATTCATTAGTCGTTCGTGTTTGCTTTCACCCAACCGTTACTTCGTGAAGGTACCTACGAGTACTTCTTTATGCTGTAGTTTCCACTCATCTATGAGCTGTATACGGTAGTTTCTACGTCATGTGTGCGTAACAATGACTAACCAGAAGAAGGGTACACATGATAAAAGGGATGTTAGGAAGAGCGTTTCTCACAGTACAATGACGACGCGACCTATTAAGCTGAACACAGCCAGGTTTTTCAATTCTTGTCGAATAGGGAAACTATCGAGGTTGCAGAAGGCTCAGCATATCATACTTGGTGGGCGCAGAGGGCCATAGTAACCCCTTCCGTCGAAACCTGAGATAATGTCGGCTACGCGAAAGGCCCACATCACAGCAACCGCTTGAGCAGAGAGCCAGACTGTCTCACTTCCACGCAAATGGAGGAAGCATCCATGTCGCAGAAAGCTTGAATTATAACAGTCATCCGTCCGTTCCGTGCAGCATAAACCCCACAGCAGTACATGTGCAAGTAGGTGCTCCGCACTGGTATAGGGGGGCTCCACCACAACATTAGCGCCTGGGGCGCCGGTACAATTCAGAGCAGACAGAGTGGCAGAGGCAGCACGGGCTAGTCGAATGGCCCGTGCAGCAGTCAGACGAAAGCGCGTTCGCTCCGGTTGAAGTACGGCAGAGGAACTCGTCAGCACGATCACGGCTTACTTACTGTATGAATGAAGAGTTATTCTGTCGAAAAGGAACAGAGTGCACGGCACAGCAGTGGCACCCAGGAAATACATGTCTATGGTAACTATCGCATTTACGTACAAAAAAGAGGATATATATACCTAAACATATTTAAAGATATGTATATATATATCCTATCCAAAGATTGGCAACTATAACGATGCGAGATAAACGAGGAGTGGTGGGAGACATAGTAGGAGAGTCCCTGGTAGTGCCACCAATAGACCCGTACTCCTTCATCAACAATGCGGAGACTTGCAAGTCTTCGGGGCAGTTGACAAACTGGTGTTGCTCAGGACCCAAGGCGCATGACGGGACTTATACAGGCGGACAGGGTCGAGGTACGGTAGCACTCCTTGATATAGGCATAAATCACGTGCTTTATTCTAGGCACTCCACGAGCCAGTGGGATCGGGCAAGACACCAATGTTTCATATTGCAAATCACGACATCCCATTATCCCGCGACTAACAAACTGACTTACACTTGATCCTCTCCCTGGCAATCAACACTGATGCCTTCCCGGTGAAACGGTCGTCAGCTGAATAAAACAAGAGCGATACAGCAGTATATCGTAGAATCCATAAAAATATCGACTTTCACTTACCCATCTCCCTGACAATCAACACTTACGCTTTCCCCGTCGAACATTCATCAGCTGGATAAGGCAGGGACAACGAAGTACACCTGCACAGTATAATCCGCCGTTTTTACCAGTAAAGAGGTAGAACTCTCAAATGCCCGAAAATCTTCCATAGAAAACTCCAACCCCATATGAACCTCAGAAACCCCAGAAACCCGATAAAACTCCTACCTCAAGAATCCCGCAGGAGTTTCCAGAACCACACTCAACAGGCAACAACAAATGAGGTTTAGATAAGCATTCACGAGAAAGTGCGACCAACCCAAGCGTTGGAACGGCAGGAGCTCTTTAATCTCGTTGATATAGGGTCAAAACCTATGGATGCTTTTCGCCATTCGCCATCGCGTCTATTAATAGGTACAACTTCAATATCATCAATGATGGAATGGATTATACTCGTGCCGGTTATCACATACCGCACAACTAAAACGTGTTCATGTTTAATCATTTATTTTCAGGTGCGGGGGTGCAATCTGGGCAAAACAATAAAATAATTTGATCGCAATTCCAATTTTATTATTTCGTACCAGAAATAGAGTTAATTAATTATTTTCGGAGTTCGGGCACACGATATACAACGGCGATGAGACAGCACCAACTGCTCCCACCGTCTACCATCCACCCGCCAACGCATACAATTTGGCAACAGTCACAAATGTTGTGCTGTGGGAGTTCCTA
Organism: Saccharina japonica; assembly: GCA_008828725.1. Taxonomy (NCBI): domain Eukaryota; class Phaeophyceae; order Laminariales; family Laminariaceae; genus Saccharina; species Saccharina japonica. The sequence goes on along the minus strand of MEHQ01001444.1, from coordinate 23,739 downwards.
GCGAGAGTTAAACTATCTTCTCAGGCGTCCAAAACGGGAAAATTGCGGCGTAGTGACTGTGTTCAGCATGTGCTTGGCATCGCAACGTTCGGTATTCTGAGAGCCAGGTTGTTCGAGGACACCCCATCCAAACACGAGTTGAGTGGAAACCTGAGCTGGGGTGGGATCATTTATTTGCACACTATACCACACCGGCGGCGATAGACTGTAATCACAGGAACCGGCCCGTCTGCTTAGTATGAGCCTTTCCCTCAGGGGGTTGTGGTATACAGCGTACTCCGGGTGATAACTCGGGATGGTCGTTTATAATTTTAGAATAAAAACCACCCGGGTGGTATCATGTGGGGGGATGTTATACAGGATGGGGTGTACTATACTCGGTCATATATGGTGACCGGCGGAACTATTGCAAGCACCACCGTAGCAGAATATGCTGGAGACAAGCCCGAGGCAGGTCTGGTATTCCACAGCCGTCTTGATCGCTCGTGGTGGCGTGCTTCATGCTGTCCCTTTTCGGGTGCAATTTTAGCCTAACGTGCCCCTGAAATATGCCTGCAGAGGTCATGAGTATGGATAGCACGAGCACGTCTGTATATCAGGCGAGGAGCCGCCACCAGCGGAACTACTGCACAAATCAGGACAGCAGATACCGTAGACAACCGCTAGGCAGGTGCGGTATTTTCCAGTCGCTGTCAGCTCGAGCTGCATTCTTCTTTTTAGGTACGGGGCGTATCTACGTATGATAGACCAACTATTATGGGAACATGTTGAGCCCTTATTGCTGGTAATTCGTCTTCTACCGGGGTCGTCATGTGATACAAAGCTTGAGAGTTCCGGTAATTGTTTTTGTGATCATTTTTCTCCAGTGCCAACAAAAACAAATGAAAAGAGCCGGCAACAAAGTTTATTTTCAGCTGTAAATAAGACGCGGAGCCGCGGCGTTCGTGGAAACACACAGCTGGCCATCACTACACCTACACTGGGGTATATTTGCCGCAACTCCCGTGCCGACTGGCCCCTCGTGGTTAAAGCACGGTGGTTGGGTATGTCATCGAGGCTTGTGTTCGTTGGAGATCCTGTATATGACAGTTTCATGTCGGGCTTTGTGTCGGTTCGGGCTATTCGAATATGATGTGTTATTTGCTATTTTGTCTTTCTGGGCTGATGAGCTCATGGAAGCACTCTCTCTGCTACTCGCTTGCGCTGGTGAGTGGGCTCGCCTGTGGTACTGCTAAGGGACCGATACTAAAAGACTTTTAAATCAATCTCGCTCGGGGCAAACCAACACTCTAGAGTCGCGATTCGGCAGCCTCATCGACGACGAAGGTCAGGGTCTTCAGAAGAAAGTATTGGAGAAGGGGTATGCTTTTCGAGGAGCCGAGGAGCATGGTGGGATGATCATCATGTTTTTGGAGACGAGCGTTTCGGAGAACTACTCGAGAAAGCAAGGCGCAGCAGGGAGAGTCCGGTGGGCAGGTAGCCACCGTAGGTACAGCAGGGAGGAGTGCTGCACCGCCATCGTCGGGAGTCCCCGGTGGTGGCAAAGGGGGCAAGGAGGGCAGCCTGATGGTGAGCTGTTCTCTGACAAGCACGGCGGGTCGTCTGAAGGGGTCGGCAGGCTTTGGGGGCAGAGTCAAGTTAGGCCGTGCATCTCTTCGAGACCGAGGAACAAGTGCGAGTATGAGTGATGCTCCACAGTTTCGAGTCGAGAGAGACCATTACGTTGAGGTCGGGGCTGGGAGCGATCCCCTTTGGCCCCGGGAGTAATGGCCTCGATGTATGTACGGGAAACAGCAGGCCTGTGTGCTTGTGCCTCAAACTTTCCATAGTCACGTGATTTCATGGCTATTATTATATGATAGGTAGTGCTATACAACCACATGCTTGTGCCGAGTTGCCTAGAAGTCTTCATACGATATATGATCTTTTCGAGCTGGAATGCTGGAGACAGTATGGATGGTTGATATAGTATGCTTATTGATAGTATGCGGTATACGTGACGAGGAAAATACCCCGGTTGTAAAAGGACCGAGAGCCGTGTTTAAGAAGGAGGGAGTGCCTGAGATGATACCGCGGAGGCGGCGTCGTTCTCGGGTGCAGCTACTGTCTGCTGCACAGCAGCAGTAGCTACAAGCCCCAAGGAGGATGTATGTCTTTGAGCACCACCCGTCGTTTGGTGGGTTGGGGGAAATCGTGCGGCGTCAGCCGCACGTATCTGCTACGGGGAGCTTAGTAGTGGATGGAGCAGCTACTGCCTCACGGCAGTAGCTACAAGCCCCAAGGAGGATGTATGTCTTTGGGCACCCCCGTGGGTTGGTGGATGGGGGAAACGTATTCGCTACGGGGAGCTTAGTGGTGGATATGCGATGCGGTGACGACGGCATTTTAAAATTGAAGCAGTTGCTGCCCGCAGCAGTAGCTAAAAAGTCCTACCAGGTACGGTTTAAACCCGTGGGCACCCCCGCCGTATGTTTGGTGAGGGTCACTTCGCAGGAGTTTGTGGAGGTGAGGGGCAGATGTGGGAAGCATACGTGTCTGTCCAATCCGCGAGAAGACGCATGGTCGAAGCTGGGCCATGCGCCCCCGTGACGTCTACAGTACAGGCGGTGAGGGGATAAGTCGCGTGCAAGTACCACGTGCACCCTGCTAGGGAGAGGTGGTGTGGTGGGGTTGGCGGGCGCCGGGAGATTTCGTGACCGCTGCAGCATTCATACACGAGGAGAATACGAGCTAGCGCTCGGCGGGACCGGGCGCGCTTCGCGACAGCAGCAGCGGCAGCAGCAGCACCAGCAGCAGCACCAGCAGCAGCGACGGCAGCAGCTACAGCAGCAGCTACGGCAGCAGCGACAGCAGCAGCAGAGGGGGGGGTGTCGTGGAAAGCACAGATGTGAGTATCGTCGTACTGGGAATAGCACCCAGTATCTCGCGGAACGACGAGGGGCATATTTGGGAGGTAGGTATCTCGCAGAGTTTGTTTTCCTTTACGAGAAATACACTTACCCCTCGTATGATTGAATATGTTTTTGATCGTACAGAAGAGATGGAGAGATGTACCGTTTGCGACTAAGATTGAACTTATGAATGGTAGAAAGCTGTTCGTTTTTCTGGAGAAGTATTTCGTGCGTTCGGTATATATCATAGGAGATTGATTATTTTGCGGCGGGGTGTGTTGATTCCGAGCCGCAACAATAAAATAATATCCCTTTTTTCAACGTACCGATTTGATTCAATATTCATGACCCCCCCATTCCCCCTGTAGGAGTAGAAGGGTATTTCTTTTTATGCAGTAGGCACTTCGTCACTAATTCACCTGGGAGCAACCATGAATAGCATGACCAGGTGTTCCTGAAAGGCAACAATGGCTGGTTTGGATGAGTAGCTAAAATCCTGTAATTCCAGTACGTCACTTAGACGTCCTGGACGGGTTAAAATTATTAGGAAATGAAATGTTATGGCCAGCAGTGAGTTCTCTGCGAGATAGTCTCGCGATATGATCTGTTGTTTGGCCGCTACTTATTACTGTGTCGGACGGGACGGGTTACAGGGGGCAGAGGAATGATTCTGACATTCTGTGTTTATGCGGGAATCAATGGGGGTGTCGGTACTTAGATGCACCTTAGGAAATTGTGCATTGCTATGGTGTATGGTATTGATGGTAGCAACTGAGTTTATTGGATTTTGCGAGTGTCCTTCGTTAGGAGGGTAAGCTTATTCAATGTATGCAATTGGTTGTTATACCAAAAGTATCATTTTGCGAATACAGCAGTACGAACTCGTACAGCAGTAGTAGTTGCTCGCGTGGAAGAAAAACAAAATGTTATTTTTTTGGAGCTTGATGGTTGAATGACTTATTCGATGATTCAGAAGATGAAATGAAATGATATTTTGATTCATTCACAACTGAGTGGTTCTGCACTAACGCAGGGGACAAAGACGTTTGTTTTTTGTCCGGGAGACCTCGCGTTTTATGGCAGTACAACTTTATATTGTGAAGCGGCTGTTGTAGTTTCAATAGATTGCAACGGTTGGAAGTAGAAGTATGGAAGAGGTTTTCGCTCATGAAGATGGGTTTCCTCTTGCCACCTTTTTTGTGTTGTGGTGAGGGTTTTGAGTCTATTTATTTCGATTTGGTCGACACTGCTGTCATGTAAATAATTCAGGAGGGTGTTCGGTGGAGATCCTGTATATGACAGTTTCATGTCGGGCTTTGTGTCGGTTCGGGCTATTCGCATATGATGTGTTGTTTGCTATTTTGTCTTTCTGGGCTGATGAGCTCATGGAAGCACTCTCTCTGCTGCTCGCTTGCGCTGGTGTGTGCGCTCGCCTGTGGTACTGCTAAGGGACCGATACTAAAATACTTTTAAACCAATCTCGCTCGGGGCAAACCAACAGCTTGTGTCTCCCAGCTGCTGCAAATCTGTAAATCGCTCGCCCCAGCTACGCTCTCAAACAAACTTAATAGCGCTTGAGCCAGCATCTCCACCCAACCAAGCCAGGGTTGCGAGGCACCCCACGACGCACAGGGTCATCGTAACGTTGACCGTTTTCAATTTCGATGCTTGCATCGTTGGTGGTGTCAATCGCCCCGTACTCGCTCTGGTTGTGTCACTGCTGCGTTCTTCATTTTGTGATGACCAGCTGTTGTACCTGTGGTAAAAGTTAAAACGCTGATACCCCCACAACATAAAATTTAAAGACCAACGCGGTGCCCTTTGAATTTGGAAGGTTGAGCTGTATCAACAGTAGTTGTATACAGCAGTACGATAGCATGTCTACATATGTCGTGCTCGATAGCTGATATTACTGGTATGCGAGCAAAGTGAAGTCCAGCCGCCCCAGCGAAACACATGTACACGAGTCCTCCATGTTTGCTGGTGCAAGGGGTATACTATACGTACTACTGTACGTGTACAGCAGTAGTGCTGTGCAAGAGCAGCCGAGAGCGAGCGACGGCGCAACCGACCGAGCGACGGCAAAGGATGCAGCGGTCCAAGGCCACCCAATCACCGACCGACAGACCGACCAGCCGACCGACCAGAACTCGGGGCGGCGCCTACAAACTACCGAGCGAGCGATTGAGCGGGCGGCGCCAACATAATACCGAGCGAGTGAATGACACGGCGGCCGAGGGCGAGCGACGACTGGACCGATGGAACGATCGACCGAGTGAGCGAATGGAACGGGGCGAGCGACGCGGCGGACACTTCGCGCGACTGACCGAACGATTGAACGAGTGAGCGAACGACGCCGACCAAGAGATGCGGCGAACCGAGGGACGACGAGATCTTCCGAGCGAGCGAATGACGCGGCGTCACGAGGACGAGCGACGGGGCGACCGACCGAGGAATCGACCGAGCCCGGTCGAGAGAGGAACAGACGCGGCGGAATGAGCGACTGCGTGATCGACTGAGCGAGCGAACGGCGCGGTACACGAAGGCGAGCGACGGCGCGACAGACCGATCGATCGATCGGCCCCTCCTCCTTTCCCTCCTCCTCCCCCCACCCCCGCCATCGCGCGGCGACGTGTCCCGGAGACACCCGATATAGATCGTCACAGCACGAAGCCCAAGAGCGCCGTGACATCAAAGTGAAGAGAAACTAAACGGGAATAATAGCGAAATGGGCTTTCGAAACTTGAATTCGAATCGAGAAGGAGAAAATACGGAGCGTAATACTCGTACTAGTGCAACACTCGGTATAATACTACAGTAATAATGAAACAGACAGAAATACGAAACGAGCGGAAGAAAACAACTTCGATTTATAAATCTCGCATCAGACTCAGACATCAAAGAAGCTGTAATGAGATACCTGGTAGCTGCTACGTCACCAAACTGCTCATACGCTATCAAATGCCCATGGAAGTGACTGAAATTAGAAAGTATACCAGTGCTACAACTAATAAATACCAGCGAAATATCCGAGTTAATATCAACACGCCAATAAAATGGAGGAAGGAAATAGAAAATTACACCATGGCAAATACAAACTTGACAAAGTAGAAGCATCAAACGCACCGAATGATGGCACCGCCAATCGTCACACTGAATCGAGGAACGGAGAGATACGAAATCATGACATGGTATTGATTGTGCTTGGCACTCGATACAGCAGGTATGATGACGGCTACATATATTGGGGAGTTCATATACTTGGTGAGGCTTTATTGAGATAGAGTCGAGTGCCAGGTTTCTTCCCCCTGACTTGACTTCCTCACTTCGCCTCGATGGTGAACTGCAAGGTCCAACGATAAAATATATACTTAACTACGTGGTTTATGTCTACATGAGGAGCGCTCCAGCTCGCTGACCCTGCCCGCCTGTGCTAGGCCCCGTCATGCGCCCGAGGCCGTATCAACACGCTATAGCGAGTCATTGTCGCTTATGGTCTCGGGTTGCTTGGTGTATCAGGCAGTGCGAGGGTGGTTTCTTCAACGTCGAGATGGATGCCGCGGAATTTGAAAGATGGAAGACGGTGCAGTTGATGGGAGTTGTCGACAAGCTGTATGCCGAGCGCTTCGTTCTGGTTGAACGCATCGTGAACTATGCAGCTTAGGCTGCGCGTACTGGACGGGTTGCCGTGCTTGCGAACGAGAGGGCTCGTCTCACTGAGGTGGAGTTTCGGATCTAATCGGCTAAGCACCAGTTTAAGTGGCGGCAGGAAGTAATCCATCCGATACGACCACAGCAACAGCGTGCCGCCTTTGCCAGACGTGAGCCGGCGCTGATAGAGCCGCTTGCTGCTCGAAGCACGAGCAACGCAGGCGAGCAGCGGCAGCAGCAGCAGCAGCCGGGGCAGCAGCAGCAGCATGACGATGCGATGGATGGGGCTGCAGACACGGTGATGCAGGTGACAGCCCTTCGCGAGCAGGTGAAGGAGTTGGTGAGAGATCGTGAGGAGATGAGGAGAGAGTTAGCAGCAGCGAAGCTGGCGGCCCTTCGGAGGAAGATGATAGCGAAGCTGCGTGCCACGCCGAGCGAGGCCCAGCGCGCTGATTTGGAGCGGACGGCGGTAGAGCAGAGGAGGACAACATTAGTTGAGACGACACTGCGGCAACAAGGGCAGGAGGCCCACGCAAACACGTTAACCACTGCTGTAAACTATACCCGCTCTGCACCCATTCCCAAATTTGATGTGGGAGTTACGAGGGGAGAGGGAGAGAAGAAGGCAGACGAAGAGAGAGAAGAACAAGCTGTGGAGTGTTCGTAGATTGCAAATCTGGATGCCCTGACTGCCCCGCAGTCTGATGAGATGTTTTAAGGTCCTTGCATTAGAGGACAGAGCGAGAGAGAGAGAGCGGATAGATAGCGGAGTGCTCGAACTCTCCTCCCGCACGAGGCAAGAATTCCACAATAACGCCTGCGAATAGAAACGCAACCCTCTACAACTTTTGTAACCGTCGTTGCTGACACGATCCAAACGAACACCCTCCCTGGCTCTTGACAGCAATGACAAGACCGAAAGGACATTCAAGACAAGCTAGAACCTAACAGCCAACAACAGTCCCGCAGGAGGAAACCCGGCCACCGGGTCAAAACCCCCTGTATAACTCATATTCTCCAAACCATTGCAGTTGAAACAACGGCCGCATTCCAAACGATGACCATGGCCAGAAAATAAGATGCCAAGTGGTGCCCTACTCACCCATGCCCCTCAAAGTAGCGCGGGGTGGCGACCTGACAAATTATTCCTGGCATAACTCAAACATGGTACATCGGATAATGCTCATACCCCTTACTCACCCTCCAACGGCAGATTCAACAAGAACCTACGGTGAAGCTTAAAAGGGGTCGCAGCAAGGGATTTCGTCAAAATATCCGCATGCTGGTCTTTCGAAGCTACGAACTGAATGTCGATCTTCTTCGCACGAAGCAGCTCCCTAACAAAATGAAAACGTACGTCGATATGCTTGCTCCGAGCAGAACTAAGAGGGTTCTGAGCCAATGCTATGGCCCCCTGGTTATCTTCGAAAACCCGGACACATGATCCGCTTAGCTCTGGACAAATAAACGATAAGACCGCGCCCGTAAACAAAGCCTCCTTCACGCCTTCACCTAGGGCAACGTACTCTGCTTCTGCTGTGGACAATGTAACACACCTCTGCGTACTACTTGCCCAACTGACGGCCGCACCCCCCAGGGTAATTACCGTCCCCGATACCGAGCGCCTATCATTCGCCTTATCAGCATAATCGGCATCACTATACGCATTCAAATCCAGTCCCGAACCCCGCACAAAAGTCAATCCCAAAAACCTGGTCCCGTGAAGGTACTCCATAATCTTCAAAACTGCCCTCCAGTGCCTCTCAGTAGGGTTGTGAGAGTGACGCGCCACAGCACGCACAGCGTTGGAGATGTCCGGCCTCGTCATGGTCGACAGCCACATCAAACTGCCCACAGCCTCCCTGTAAGGCCAGTCTCCACCAGGTTCGCCTTCCTCTCTTGGACCTAGTTCCACACCAGGGGTAGCGGGGATGTCAGAGGATGAGTTAACGCCAAAACGATTCAACATGCTCTCAATAAACGCCTTCTGCGTAATCTCCAAAGTCCCCAATTCCCAGTCGCGTTTGAAAGCACAACCAGTGTACCAAGTCAGTTCTCCGAGGTTGTTCGTGGGGAATTTCGTTACTAACGCGGCATGAAAATCTCTGCATGACTCGTCCGAACCTGCAATCACGATGTCATCCACATGAACAGCCATGACCAGTTGTACCTTGCCGTCCACAACCATGCGAAAAACACAAGGATCAGTCCTACACTGCTCCATACCGTACTCTACCACGGTTTCTACCAATAATCCGGCCCACTGTCGTCCACTCTGCTTCAGACCATACAGCGATCGGTTCAGGCGAACGATTTTGCCTGACATGTCACCACACCCACCGGGTAGTTTCATGTATATCTCGGCGTCGAGTTTCGCGCGAACAAAGGCTTGTGCGACGTCTAAATGAAAGATCTTCAGACCGTGTTCGTTGGCAACAGCTGCCAGAATTTTAACTGACGCTGACGAGGGAGTTGGTGCGAATGTTTGAAAGTAATCTACATCCTGCACCTGGCTAAACCCCTTAGCCACAAGTCTAGCCTTTGTCTTTACTATCAGGCCATCCTTGTCCGTCTTGTAGGTAAACACCCACTTCGATCCTACAGGTTTCCGCCCTTGCGGCGGTATCGCTGCTTCAAACGTACCGGTCGTTTTGTGACCGTCCAATTCAATCTTCATGGCCTCTTGCCACGCCGCTTTGTACTGTGAACGCTCGACATCTGCTACGGACTGAGGGGGCGGTTCTACGTCTTCCGGGAATCCACTCGGCATGCGCACGCTTAACTCCCCTTTGTTATCTGCTGCAGGTCCTCCAGCCATCAGAGCCAGTGCGTCCTCCGTCGTCCAGGATGTGCTGTTCTGCGTTCTCCTAGACATCGTCAACTTGAACACTGCCGCAAGCAGCGCGTCCGCGACCTCAGGCCTCATCCTTAGCCGGCCTTCAGCAGGCTCGCCTTCCAAGCGTTGGCTCTGACCCCGGGTTCGGCCCCTTACTGTCGCGGGGAGCCGTCCCCAGCTGCTGAGCTCGTGAGCTGGTCTCCCCGACAGGACCGCGGGTGGATCCTCACCGTTCCCTTGGTCGGTGTCGGAGGCTGATGCCTCGCCCGGGTCGCTTTCGGCCCTCCCTGCCGGGACCGAGGAGGCGCCCACCGCGCCCCCTTGAGACGAGCCCGTCGTCTCGGCTGTTTCGACCCTCCCTACCGGGGCCGAGGAGGCGCCCACCGCGCCCCCTTGAGACGAGCCCGTCGTCTCGGCTGTTTCGACCCTCCCTACCGGGGCCGAGGAGGCGCCCACCGCGCCCCCTTGAGACGAGCCCGTCGTCTCGGCTGTTTCGACCCTCCCTACCGGGGCCGAGGAGGCGCCCACCGCGCCCCCTTGAGACGAGCCCGTCGTCTCGGCTGTTTCGACCCTCCCTACCGGGGCCGAGGAGGCGCCCACCGCGCCCCCTTGAGACGAGCCCGTCGTCTCGGCTGTTTCGACCCTCCCTACCGGGGCCGAGGAGGCGCCCACCGCGCCCCCTTGAGACGAGCCCGTCGTCTCGGCTGTTTCGACCCTCCCTACCGGGGCCGAGGAGGCGCCCACCGCGCCCCCTTGAGACGAGCCCGTCGTCTCGGCTGTTTCGACCCTCCCTACCGGGGCCGAGGAGGCGCCCACCGCGCCCCCTTGAGACGAGCCCGTCGTCTCGGCTGTTTCGACCCTCCCTACCGGGGCCGAGGAGGCGCCCACCGCGCCCCCTTGAGACGAGCCCGTCGTCTCGGCTGTTTCGACCCTCCCTACCGGGGCCGAGGAGGCGCCCACCGCGCCCCCTTGAGACGAGCCCGTCGTCTCGGCTGTTTCGACCCTCCCTACCGGGGCCGAGGAGGCGCCCACCGCGCCCCCTTGAGACGAGCCCGTCGTCTCTGAATTCCCGTCGCCGGCATCGCCGGCGGCAGGTGCCTGCTGGGCGCGCTCCTCCAAAAACGCGTCCAGATCGAACCCCCACGTCAAATCGAGGTCGTTCAGGCGAGCCAAACCTTCGTCTAGCTCATGCACCACCCCCCCACCACCTCGATCTGACGTGCTTCCGTCGTCTGCCTCGGACCCCCCCTCTTCCATAGACAGGGAGTCACTCGACTGGGCAGGTACAGGTGGTGCAGGTGACACGCGCTGCCAGGTTATGTTGCGCGTGATCAGTACGGTACGGTGTCTAGTCAGCACTCGCACCGAGTCTCGGGGGTAGTTGGGTGCAGGGCCAAGGTAAAAACACTCCTGTGCTTTCGCCTGGGACTTGTTCTCCCTCTTCACCTTGCAGTAGCCAGGCTTGAGGAAAGGTAGAAGTACTACCGGGGGGGGTCTACCATACCACATCTCGTATGGCGACTTGCTCTCGGGGTTAGCGGTGGTTGCTGTACGGTTCAAAGCATCGCACGCCCAGTGCGACGCTTCAGCCCACAACGACTCAGTTGCGGGTAGTTGCGCGCCGGGGTATAGCTCGCGAGCCTGGATTCGGCCCGCCATTGCGGCCGTCTCAATCAAGCCTAGCGCGCGCTCTGCTACCCCATTAAACTGGGGGCTGTCTGCCGTCGTGAATTCCTGCTTGATCCCTCGTGTTCTACACAGGTCTCCAAACTTCCCCCCACGGAATTCACCACCCCCGTCCGATCGGACGATGACCACTTTCGAAGGGACATCGTCTGCGCGAGAATCCGCGAGGAACTGCTCGAACAATTCCGCGGCGTCCGACTTGTGGCGTATGAAATACACCCAAGTATACCGTGAAAAGTCATCGCGCACAATGAGAGTGTACCGCTTCCTGCCGAGAGACTCTACCACCTTGGGGCCACTCAAATCCACAAACACCCTCCCGAGCTTCTTACCTGCTCTTGTGTGAGTAGATTTCTTGATGCTCTTGCGAAGTCCCTTCGCCATGGAGCACCCCCTGCACTCCAGCAGGTTTCCCTCAAGGATGACTCCTTGCTGCTCCGCGGTGTTGCGGAGTAGAACCTCGTGGGAGTGTCCAGCCGCGCAGTGGTAGTCGTTGATGTCGATCGCGGGCTTACTGGGTTGTTGCCCTGGGGCGAGTACAGCACAGGCATTTTCCCCACTACTGCTGTCGACCCCGTAGCCGCAAAGGCTGTACAGGGTCCCACTCAACGGAAACACGATCGAACGCTCTGACTTGAGCCGGACTACAATCCCCGAGGGGCGTCCTTCGAAAGTGTGGCCGTTTTTGACGAGAGTGGGCAGAAAAAATAGGTGATAGCGGAGGTCTGGCACGTGCGCAACGTTAGTCATCAGCACTTGCACGAGACCGTTTCCGGCCCGAAAGACAAAGCGAACATCACCGTATCCTTCGATGGAGCGAGTTGAACCATCGGCGATGCGCAGTTTTAGGTTGCATTCTCTGTAGTTGAGCATGCAATCTGCTGAGGGCGTCATGTGAGTAGACGCTCCACTATCGCAGATCCAAATCTCGTCTCCTACCTGAAAAGCCGACTCTCCTTCCCCCATTCTGCCCAAACCATCACTGCACTTGCTTGTCTCTTCGGCCTTGAAAGCTGAAGCCTGGGCCGTACACATAGCAACGTCCCTTGCTCCAACCTCGCTCGCCATCGACAGCACAGCCTCTTCTTTCGGCGTGGGGCAAACATCAGCAGAGTGCCCCAGTCCGTTGCATCCACTGCACCGCGTCGCTCTACATTTTGCGATAATATGGCCCTTCTTGCCACACTTGAAGCACTTCCCTACCAAAGTACTGCCTTCGGTGGCCTTGGTGCTGCTGCCATTGCCACCGGCAGTCGCGGCTGAGTCTCCACGGGACTCACCGCTGGGGTTTGCACCCCTCTTTCCAGACCTCCTTGGCCGGTATGGCTGACCCCTGGCTGGCCAATCTCGACAAGAAGCAGTTTTCCCGCGTCCCGTCGATGCGAAATCCCGCGAGTCATAATCACGAAAAATCATCTCTCCTCTTGCCGTAGTACCTCGTACAGCAGCGATGGGTCCTGCCCCTTGTGGGCTCTTCCCTACAGCAGCGCTTTTCTCGGCGCTGCCGGACTCCGATTGGCCAATGGCTGCTCCAACAGCAGCAAGAGTCTCTCGTACAGGAGTGGGGCCTGTCCTTCTTGGGCTATTCCCTACAGCAGCGCTACTCTCGGCGCTGCCGGACTCCGATTGGCCAATGCATGCTCCAATAGCAGCAGTAGTCTCTCTTACAGGAGTGGGTCCTGCCCTTCTTGGGCTATTCCCTACAGCAGCGCTACTCTCGGCGCTGCCGGACTCCGATTGGCCAATGCATGCTCCAATAGCAGCAGTAGTCTCTCTTACAGGAGTGGGTTTTTCCCCTTTTGGACTATTCCCTACAGCAGCGCTGTACTTGTAGGAAACATGGCGCGAGATGGGCAGATCAAAACCACCACCCAACTCACCGCCTGGGAATTCATCCCATTCGCCAGCCCTCCTTGGCTGGTCAGGCTGGCCCCTGGCTGGGCCCGCCTTGACAGGGACAGCAGCCTCTCTGCGTCCCGTCGCTCCGTGATTGCGTGAGACATCCCCACGCAAAGTTGTCTCTCTTCCAGCAGCTGTATCGTCTGCCACGCCTCCAGCAGCAGCAGAAGTTTCTCGTACAGCAGCAGAGGGTTCAGCCCCTCGTGAGCCTTCCCTTCCAGCAGCGCTGCTCCCAGCACTGCTGGACTCAGATCGGCCTTTGTTCCTCATGAACTCGGCCATCATGTCTCTCATGGCAAGCATCATCGACGCTTGCCCCTGCTCGACCACCAGCTGAAACTCACTTCTCAGCTGTTGTACCTCATATTTTGGAAGGGCTTGCTCGTCTTGAGCCGACCCGGAATCCATCTTTGACTTCTCGTTCCAGACCTGACAACGTCAAGCTTTTGACAACCCACACTAGTGTGTTCGTAGATTGCAAATCTGGATGCCCTGACTGCCCCGCAGTCTAATGAGATGATTTAAGGTCTTTTCATTAGAGGACAGAGCGAGAGAGAGAGAGCGGAGAGAGAGCGGAGTGCTCGAACTCTCCTCCCGCACGAGGCAAGAACTCCACAATAACGCCTGCGAATATATACGCAACCCTCTACAACTTTTGTAACCGTCGTTGCTGACACGATCCAAACGAACATGGAGCTAGGTGGGGAGCAGACCTCTCGGAGCGGCAGCAGTACACAGGATGAGCAGGAGGCCCTGCCGCAGCCGCATCCGATTGAGAGAAGCCCCTTTGAGCCGGTTTGTTGGGTGAGCCCGGGCGCGCAAGAGCAGGTGGCTCCGTTTGCGCGCCACGTTGAAACCCACTCCGCGGTGACGAGAGAGATACCGTCGCACGCGAGGGAGAAAGAGGTCGGAGAGATGCTTTTATGTACGAGTGGAACGGGGTCTCTGGAGGAGGAGCATAGAGTAGGAGATGGAGAGGACGGCGTTGGGATGGGCAGGAGCATCAGCCGTTGCCACCGCCGCTGCCGCCACCGCCGCCCCTACCGCCGCCTCCGCCACCGCCACTCGCGGTTGGCACGCGTGTAGACCTCGAGGCGGCGCAGCACGCCCTGGTAGTGGCGAGCCGCTTGGTACTGGCACACGGAGCCCTGTTATCGTACGAACAACAGAAGGAGGAGGAAGAGGAGGTGAAATAAGAGGAGGAGCAGCAGCAGCAGCAGCAGCAGCAGCAGCAGCAGCAGGGGGGCAAGGACTGGCGGGGCGGCGGCAGGCAACACCACCTACAGCAAGGTTGTGTTTGGACCAGCATGGAAGCTGGGCCGAGGTGGCGCCTGGACGGTGGGCTCATCTCCCCGTTCAGCCCTGGTTGAGGTATACGCTTCGTTTGTGCTGCTTGATTGATTGGCTTTTTCTTGCTTTTGCTTTTGGTGATTTTTTGTACGTACGATGCTGCCGCTACTGCTGTCCAGGTACATTAATAGTAGGTGTGTCGTAGGTTAGGCTTGTTTGGACCACCTATTACTATACTGAATACGAGTAGTTGGTTCGGTTGTCTTTCGTTAGTTCGCGCGGGACGATGGACTACGCAGTTGGCTTGGGGCTTGGGGGGGGATGTTATATGATGCACGCATGATGGGATGGAGTACGCACGTGACGACTTGACGAGCCGATACTATGTTTTGGTTGTGTGCTTTGCTCCGACGCGGTGCTCGCTTCTTCTTGAATGCTGTGCTGAGTGCTGTTGTACTGCAGCCCTTCTCAACTGCTAGTTGATAGCGTGCATAGTACACAAATACTGGTATTATATCGAAGCCAGCAGGGCAACGTACATGAAACATGCTCACATGGTGTACTGCTGTACCTGCCTTGAGACTATATTGCTGTACCTGTCTCGAGATACTATACTGCTGTTAGTATACCAGGAATAAGCGCGCGGTGCTTTTCGTGAGTTGTGAGCGTGCGGTTATATATATACGTACCCTGGTACCAGAGACGAGAGCAGTATCAGATATTTGCAAGTGGACGTCGTACTTGTTTTGAGCTTGAAGTAAATGACGCAGGAGTAGAAACAATGCCCCCCCTCCCCCTCTCCCTCCTTCCCTCCCTCCCTCTGTACCCCAACGATTTGGGTTGACACGTAGAGATTGATGGTAGCTGGTTCATGAGTAGTAGGATAGGGGAGCTGCAGAAAATCTAAGACTGCTGTCTGCTTGCTTTTTGTGCGCCTGACGAAAACGGTAGTGCTCTTTCTATGCGCGAAGGGTTTTTCTATGCGTGAAGATCGTATACACCCCTATGCATACGTATAATATACTGTGTCATACCAGGTATGCATACAAAGCCACTGCGAACGTACTACTGCTCAGATAAGGTTCTCATGGTTGGTACGGTGTTGGGAAAATTCGGGGGCGTTGTGATATGATTTGGATATGCGATGGAATGGATGGAGTATTACTACAGAGTTCATATATTTGTTTGGGCGATTCAGAATGACTGCTGTATGTGTGCTCTTCCGCCCTCCCTCCCCCCCTCCGTAGCGAATCAGTTATAGGTACGAGGTGTTTCTGATAATTTATTTATGTAGCACGCATGCTATGTAAGTACTTACAGCAGGAGGAGTATAAGCGGGGTATAGGTGCTTTCACCACGTCATCATAGCAGTTTATGTGCTCTTTGTTGGCGATGTGAAATATGCTCATGCACCTGTCTGACAACGGCATTCGAATCTTGATCAATACATGAATGGATTTTGTCTTTCCGCGCACTACTATTGGTTGGTTAAAACGCTAGTCTTAAGTCATTGTTGCTTGGTGATAAAACAGTACACTTCGAAGCTTGTCATGCACCCGGGTTTCCACCCTGTCATGTGTCACTTTCCTTGTGTGGAAAATCGCTCCAAGGTTCTTGATTATACCAGCAGCTCGTGGCAAGGGGAGATCACGTTTCCCCGATGATAAGTTGGCATAATAACTACTGCTGTAAGCTTCAAACCATAGCACGCGGTCGGATAAAATACATTTACGTATGAAATGAGGATCTGATCTTTATTATTTTAGTTTTTTAGTCGATCTCAATGTGATACCGTCTCTGGCTGTCTGGTCTGGGCGGCTTTTCTGATAGTTCGGAAAATACATTGATTGACTGGTTGACTGGTTGACTGATTGAACGAGGATTCGAGAATGGAGGACCTTGATTGAGTTTCTGATTGGTCTGGTGGGGTTAAGATTGGGTTGTGGTTTTTGATTGATGGTTTTCGGGCATTGAAAATCCGGCCTGTTTACTGATTAAAATAGTAGATACTGCTGTGCGGATATACTGTTTCTGGTCGAACCGTGATCGGGAGCTGTATTGTTGATTGTCAGGGAGATATCCAATTATGATAACGGCTGGTCGGGTAGTTCCGAGAATACATGGTACGGTATTGAGATTTGTATTGAGGATTTTGCAGGTTTTGAGATTCTTGCAACGTGCAGTAGATCTGAAGTTAGTACTACTGGATAAACTTGTATCGACCTATTGACACCGAGCTGATGGCCGTCTGATTATCGACGCCATATGACCTAGTTTCGGCAGCTGAGTGTCTTGGAAGATTGTTGAAGTTTGAGCCAGTATGGTTTAGATTTTGGTATCTGAAGTTAGTACTACTGGATAAACTTATATCGACCCATTGACACCGAGCTGATGGCCGTCTGATTATCGAGGCCTTATGCCCTAGTTTCGGCAGCTGAGTGTCTTAGAAGATTGTTGAAGTTTGAGCCAGTATGGTTTAAATTTTGGTATTTGAGTTTGAATGAATTTGCTTGAATTTCTGGTATCCAGTACTTTGGATTTGCTCGAGGGTTTGGGACATTGTCGTCCACATTCGGCACGTGAATTTGGAATGTGTGATATTGATTCGGGATGATGATTTGTGGTTTTCGGGACAGCTATTAGGTGTGACCATGCTATGATATTGTGATGCTTTATTGCCATACTGTTCACCATGCAGAGAGGATATTAGTTGATGGGACGGCACACCTGTTCGGTATGCATACTGCGGATGTGTGGTGTCGTACAGTATCGATTACAGAGCAGGGAGGATATTGATTGTGCTTCGTACTCGATACAGCAGGTATGATGACGGTTACATATATTGGCGAATCCATATACTTGGTGAGGCTTTATCGAGATATAATTCAGTGCCAGGTTTCTTCCCCCTGACTTGACTTGCTCACTTCGCCTCGATGGTGGCCTGCGAGGTCCGACGATAATATATATATATACTGAACTACGTGGTTTATGTCTACACGAGAAGCGCTCCAGCTCGCTGACCCTGCCCGCCTGTTCTAGGCCCCGTCATGCGCCCGAGGCCGTATCAACACATGATAACAAAATACGATGGGTAACATAATCGCAATGATTCCCCCACCCCTAACGATACCGACCATAATAACCATGACTGAGGCTATCGCGACGACAACGTGTAGAAAGGATCTAGAATAATACAAACAAATCAAGAGGAACAATGCGAATGAAAAGGAAAACGAAGGCTATCAACAGTATCGGGAAACTACGACAAATGACATCACCCCACCCCTACAACGGCACGACCACCGCAGGTGTATGCGCTCGGAAGAACGCAACACATCATCCAGCCTTCCCGTATGCCACCCGGAGGTACTCTGCCGGCAATAGACGTGGCTCGACTGTCGCACGTGCGCGTACATGATTTTGTTTTCAAACCTAAAGACAAAACAGGAGGGCGGTTTTCGCGCTTCACTCGCAAGGAAACGCACATAGAAAACACCAGGACAAAGATCCGTCTACGAAGCATAGAACATAGTAGGAGGCACTCCCACACCGATGACCCGTGATAAATATACGAGTTATATAACAACTGAATACCAGCCAATCAACTGTAGCCAAACCCATGAACAAACCACAACGAGGTACTCGTAGCCACAATGAACTTCACAACACAGCCGGGGGGGGTCGAAAATGTAATTTTCGACACCTCACGTCGAATTATTCAACTTCAACCCTCCCGGCAGGGGGGGGGCGTCCCCTCACTCTATGCCTGAACAATAACTATAAAAAACTGAGCACAGGAGACGGTAGGGATCCGCCCCCCCTCGTCTTCTTGTAACACTGAACACAGGAGACGGTAGAGAGCCGTCCATCCCCCACTTGTAAAACTGAACACAGGAGACGGTAAAGAGCCGTCCCCTCCTGCTCGATTCAAGGCCTTCCAGAGTACTACAATACCACTGGGCGGTGCTGCGAACCATAGGTCGCAGCTGCGTAGTGACAACGACTGTAGCAGCAGCATTATTGAGCGGTATAAATGAGCTATGAGCTCGCTCGAAGGTGGAAGAGAAGGCCCCGGAGAGAGCCGTGGGATCGGCAGGCCGATAAATCGATAGACTCCAGGTATCTTCAACACCTGTGCATACCCTTGCAACGATAATACATCCGATAACCAACCGCTGACCGCGCCTGGTGTCATCGACACCATGCCTTCCCACCTTATTTTGCACATGTCCTGTACGTCACTGTCGGAGAGATCGCGAACAGTAGTCGACACTCACATAGTACATGATGGAATACCTGGCTAAGCCGTAAGACGGTAAGACTACGCTGAAGTATGAGTAAAAACAGGCCAGTATGGTATGCACATGATCATGGAGTGTACCACCAAGCCTCGACCAAGCAGCAAGGCAGAACAATCATATGAGGTATAATGTGTTGCACGAGGGTCGTGGTTCCATGCTACGTTATTTGACTCGACCTGAGGGTTTGCGCCTCTCCGTTATCATACTATCACACAAATCACACCCACCTATCCAAATCCACGGCAGCCCCTGACACAGCGGTATATACTAATTGTCACATAAAAACGACAAACACATCCAATAATGGCACCGGCAATCGACAGCGGGTTAATCAGTAAATCGAGCAATCAAAATCTACGAAATCTTCTTGTTGCATAGAACTCCCTCGTTTGTATGTATGCACCCTTCCAGAGAAATTCAGCCACGTGTCCAGGAGCAACTCTGCTTGCACCCCAATCTCAACTTTGGCCGTGGCGGGGCTGCTGTGATCAGTGTACCAAGCTTCACTGGGTTGCACCGCACCCGTCGCCATCACCTCTCACGCCCGCGCCGGCCCGAGTTCGAGTTCCCTCGGTGGTAAAGGGCCGGTTCCGCTCTCTGCAGACCCCCATCTACTCCCCCACGTCGTACGGCACGGCCGAAACGCGCCTGATTGGCGTTTTCGCGAGCCCCCACACGTCCACGACCGCCGCCCCTTCCGCCCCTCTCTTACCTCCTCTAGGGCTCCGGCAATTACGCTTCCTGGCGTCAAGTGAAACGGCTTTGGTGGCAGCGAGCCATATTACTTCACTCAGCGTGCGCGGACCGATCGGTACGTTAGTGGCGGCGTGGGTGTGTTGAAGACCGCTTCAAGACCTCACTTGCCGGTAATATATATATATGCATAGGTGCCGAGGACAGTTTCATATACGTGCATGGGTGTCGTGGTTATATTGTAGGGTGCGTGGGTTTAAGGGGGTACACAACTGAAAACCGTGGATATACGTACATCGTCGGTATATGAACTTCTGCATTCCTGTATATCGTGAGTGGGGAATGCATTGCTGTGGGTGATGGTTTCATAAGTACCGGCAAGTTGACGGGTGGGGTGTGTATATCTATGTGTATGTGTATGTTATACTACTTAGATTCGTATGGGTTCGTGCAAACGTCGATTTGGGGCGTTTCGGCCACGGAACTCGTCATGGGCAAGTACGTGGGGGTCTGTATTGCGCGTGAGTGGGTTGGATCATGTGTGTTTCGATATTGTTTAGTTTGGGTGAGTGAGTTGGGTGAGTGAGTTGTTTCATGGGTGGTCGCGCGGGTGTGTTGAATACGGCTTCATGCTCGGGTGAGGAAGACCGCTGCCTTTGCGTGCATACGTGGGGTACTTATGAAGAATGCCTGGGTGCATGGTCGGCTTGAGCCCACCACCATGGCACCACGATTGTATTATCAGAGCCTCAATGAAGTCGCCATGGGGTCGTCATGGAGTCGCTATGGAGTCGCGATGAATTCGCCATGGAATCACCATGGAGTCAGTATGGCGTCGCCATAGCAACGCCATGGCGACATCATCACGACTCCATGGCGGCGACATGGAGTCCGCTATGGAGGCGCCATGGCGGCTTGAGCTCACCATGGCGGCGTCATGGCGACACCATGGGACATTGAGCCCATCATATAGACACCATGGAGACACCATGGGGAGTTGACCCCGCTATGGCGGCGCCATGGGGCACCATGGCGACACCATGGTGTTCCGAGTCCGCCATAGCGGGATTGTGGAGTCGGCCATGTAGGCGCCATGGCGGCTTGAGTCCACTATGGCGACAATGCGACACCATGGCGAAACCATGGCGCATTGAGGCCACCATGGAGACACCATGGCGACACCATCGCGCATGAAGCTCACCGTGGCGACATCATGGCGACACCATGGCGACACCATGGTGTTTCGAGTCCGCCATGGAGAAGCCATGGCGGCTTGATACCACCACCATGGCGCCACCGTTGTTCTATCGGAGCCTCCATGGAGTCGCCATGGAGTCCCCGCCGAGTCCGCCATGGAGGTGCCATGGTCGCTTGAGCCCATCATAGCGGCGCTATGGCGGCACCATGGCGACACTATGGCGCATTCCACCCACGATAGAGACACCATGGGGAATGGAGCCCACCATAGAGACACCATGGTGACACCATGGCGCATTGAACCCATCACGACGACACCTTGGTAGTGCCATGGGGTCCGCCATGGAGGCAGCATGACACATTGAGTCCACCATGGCGTCACCATGGCGATACTATGGCGGTGCTATGGGGGCACTATGGTAACACGACGGAGCCATCCTGGCGACACCATGGCGGCGTGAACGCACTATCGCGGCGCCTTGGCGACACCATGGCGAACTGAGCCCACGATGGAGACACGATGACGGCGCGATGGTGACGCCATGGCGCATTGAGCCCATCACAGCGAGATCTCGGCGGCACCATGGATTCCGCCAAGGAGGAACCATGGCGGCATGGGACCACCATGGCGACAGCACAGAGCATTGAGCCCACCATGACGGCGGCGGCGACATCACGGTGTTGATAGTCCGCCATAGCGGCACAATGGCGACACCATGGAGGCGACATGGTGCATTGGGCCGACCATGGTGGCACTGTAAGGCGCAAAGCTCACATTGGCATACATTTTACCCTTGGAGCGATGGTCAACTACTAGCGTACATCGCCAACATGTCTGGGAAAATGATCATGGTGACCGACGTATTGGTGTCTGTGGTCATCGTAAAGTAAAAAAAGGGTGATAACAGACGTAGCGACTATGTCTGGTTCTACGCCATCCTGCTTCCGATGTGTAACCAATGAAAACCCGGTTTGCACATCTCCAACGACTGCACGCGCTTGATGTTGTTTATTACTGTAGAAAAGTCAACACCGCTTCCCATGTTGAATGCATTCAATGTAATGGCGTCGATTGTATTCGGGTATGATAGTAGTCGTTCCCATGTGAATGGCAAGCAAACAACAACCCGACCCTCGTTCAATGTCGTGTCCCGGTCCAGAGTGCGGTTCAGCACCATCGCTGACTGTCACGAAAGCACTGTGCCCACGAACAACGAAGACGATGCAACGCCGTCGACAGGTACAACACTTCAAGACTGTTGGGGAATATTTATTCCCAAATAAAAGCAAGGCCAAGGTAAGGGCCTCTCATGCATCGCTAGGGTGTATTCAGCTACAGCCCGGTATGGGGGCTACTCAATCGCGGCACCACACGCCCTTGACCCCTTCTACGCGCACACGACGGTATTGGATATTTGTAACCTGCAGGGTAGTAGTCCAAGCCTATTTCGTATAAGTAGTTAGGTTCACAATTAACACGTACTGCAAATGGTTGTTGTCCCAGGATTGTACTGGGAAACTCCTGGAGTTTGCCGGGATTGCAGTGCATTGTACGGTATCTGGAGAGGACACAACCCAATTTATTCTAAAGCAACACGTGCTTGAGGCGTTTAGTCGTTTTACTTCCATGGAAGTAAATGTCTCTTCCGTATTTCGTGGAATTTTCAGTTTCCGTTTGAAGATGGCCGTCGGCCACTAGATGAAGGTAAAAGTTACTTCCCTGGAAGTGTTCTTACTTCTATGGGAACGTTTACGGAAGTAAACTCAAGAGTGAAACAATGGGGCAGATTGCCGCAGTAGGACCTCCCCCTTTGACACCCAGATGGTGACTCAGAGACACTGGAAAGTGAAGAGGGTCACATGGCCGCCGGTGTCCCACGTAAACCGATTGCACTTACTTGCGCGATTCACAGTTTGTATTGTGTTGTACAATGTTTAGTTTGCAGCACTGCTGTTATCCCCATCCGAGTGTACGTGTAAGCCATACGCCTAAAATTTCCATTTCTACTATAATACTACTACCGATAAGCGACCTACAACCCCGCCGCCATCGGGTTCTCCGATCTCTCAGTGCTCACCTCCCCGATTGACACTTTCTCGGATGAAAGGTGAGCTGTATCCTGCTAAAACTCGCCTTTGGGGCGGACTTGCATATGGACGAAACCCTCCAAAGAATGGAGAGGTATACTTTATGGTGTTGCCACTTCCAGAGGGGGGTGGGGTGGAAGCGTAGCGAATCTATTTCGCTATACTTATACGACAGCAGTGTTTTAAGTTGATATTGTCTCTTCTTTCGCGCACCCTGCTGAAGAATTTGTACCGGGCTCGGCAGGAAAATATGATGACTGATCCGAGACTGATCTCGAGGGAAACCAATCGCACCTTGTTCCGGCTGATGACTAGAGTTTGATTCGCAATCAATATCACACAAGTTCATTGTGTCTGGTAGACACTTTTGCCAAGGATGCTCTTACTTTTTTTTCTGTCTTGATCATCGTCATATTGTCAACTTCAGTCCAACGGCATAGCCGAACGCCTGTAGCGCGCAGTTGAGGAGTAATTTTATTTAGTTAGGCTGGTGTTCAATCTCCCCATCCCGACGGCGTTGTATTCTCTGCGTGCGTAGATATTTGTTTCAAGTTTGTATCGAGAGTGCGAAACACCTCATCGACGTGAATATAAAATACTCCTGTGTGTTTTGTCGAAGCAACGACAAGTACGTAGTGCCGCTGAGCCGCGGCCACGTAATAACAGCGTATCGAAGTACGCGTCGTAGCGAGTCTTACATAGCGAGAGCACTGGACTAAGAGACACCAGCGTGTACTAAAACTGCCATGCGTCTACGTATGTATATAATACTGGTATATCACAAGCCTCCCAGCATCGTGCATCAGACTGTGTGGATAAGGAATTACACGTGCGTCTGCGTGCGTCACTTATTAAATACAATTACGAGTACGCGTATTAAAAAATAAAATAAAAAATACGTCAGCTGTGATTTCAACCGATTGAATAGTAGATACTCAACTATGCGAGCTGCGTACAATGTTTGTTCTACAGATAATATGTGTTACTTGTATTAATAGTGTTCCCGAGGGCACTATTAATAATACAAGAACGGTGGGAATGAGGAGCGTGACAGACGCCTTCAAGTGGTCAAACTCCTAACTGCATTAAGCTACTGCGTTGGCGGCTCTTCTCTTTTTGCTGTGTTCCTGCAATTAATTGTCATTGATGGGATCGTTTTTTATTCTAAGCGATTTGGGTCAGCACATAAACCTTTTTTTACTGACCG
>MEHQ01004217.1:0-63347 GCA_008828725.1 Saccharina japonica | reverse complement strand
GAAGTCAATTTCCCGCTAACAAAGCATGTCGCGGCGACGATACCTTTCTTTGTGTTATACGATAAACTAACAGTGAAGAAAGCAAAAACAGTGCCAACACCCATCGGGGCCGGAGTTCAACCCAGGAAATTTGTTGGTGAGATTGTAGGTGTTTAGTTGGTACTGGTAAGGGCGCCTTCGGCGCGATATTGATGGTCCTGTTTCTCTGAAACTAGACCATAGCTTGTTTCAAGATTTGGTGGGGCTGTTTGTATGGGGCGTAGAATGCTTGTCTCCAAAAAGATCCTAACACAATTGTCAGGGTTTTGTGTGCGGGGGAGTACAACACAGGAAAATTGTTGGTGAGATTATAGGTGTTTAGTTGGTACTGGTAAGGGCGCCTTCGGCGCGATATTGATGGTCCTGTTTCTCTCAAACTAGACCATAGTTTGTTTCAAGATTTGGTGGGGATGTTTGTATGGGGCGTAGCATGCTTGTCTCGAAAAAGATCCTAACATAATTGTCAGGGTTTTGTGTGCGGGGGAGTACAACACAAGAAATTAGTTGGTGAGATTGTAGGTGTTTATTTGGTACTGGTAAGGGCGCCTTCGGCGCGATATTGATGGTCCTGTTTCTCTCAAACTAGACCATAGCTTGTTTCAAGATTTGGTGGGGCTGTTTGTATGGGGCGTAGCATGCTTGTCTCGAAAAAGATCCTAACATAATTGTCAGGGTTTTGTGTGCGGGGGAGTACAACCCTAACCATAACCCCTAGGTTCCTTGCGCCCCTAGTGTCGGAAAATAGTTTTCTTGTTTTCCACAGAGTAGGTCTGAGGCATTGGAGCCTCTCATAGCTTCATCACACTCAAATCCATTGTTGTCGTGGGCTGGTCACTACAACAACAGACGTTCGGCGCTGGGTAGTTGCATGCGGTCAACGACAACTTACAACAGAACACCAATTGCGATGCGCAGCAGCAGAAACGGAAGCCCATTTTGGCGTCCAGATAACACTTGATGTGTGTAAAGTGATAAATGCACGATTAGTTGAGAACAAAACACTATTGAAGGGAACGGTAGCTTACTAACAGTATGTGAAAGCAGCAGCGGGTCAGTGCGACAATTTTGGATTTTGAAAATATCGTACGGAGGGATTTCGTGCTGCAGTCCAAGCAGCTCTCACGGGGTCCGCACAAACCTGAACAAGAACGAGCGGGATAGCTAGGAAAGCAAGCGTTGGCACCTCTGTACAGTCTTCTTCAGGAAAGGGGGGGGCATGATCCAATACGAACTACTAATAACCTGACCCACACGTTGAAACGAGTTGCTATAACTAAATTCCTCGCAGTTCGACGAAGCGAGTAGATGAGTTGACACGCACGTTCGTAGAGCACACCAGGTATGTGATAGGCTGCTTAAACTGCAGTGGGTTCATATTCCTCTTCCAATGGCGCAAGACGCAATGGGTTATAAAGAGCGGGACGGACAACTCCATCCCCATCTTATCCGAAGTTTTACGCTTGGGGACATGTCCGATCAGGGAAAAGCGACAAGAAACAACAGGGGTGATTCATGATTGGAATACACACAAGCTGGAACATGACTCAGTATGACCTAGCGTTACCTGTGCCCACTTATAACAGCAGAGGCAGACATAACGTCAGATAGAGGATCAGAGTTTTGAAACGCCCCAGTTTGGTGGTTTGTACAGCTCCACGAAGGCCCGCTGTTGCTATGAATCACTCCGTACCAATACACTAACAGTCGATACTTCTCCATGGATTTGTGTCGGTCCAAGGGAGTAGCTTCGGTCCAAGGGAGTAGCTTCACGGGCGGAGGGACACAGAGAGGTGTACATACTAATGTCAAAAACGTCTTCGTAGAGGATGGAAAAGGCGCAGAGATACAGGATGCTAGAAGAAGGTATTTCGTCGATGTTGACGGGACACATGAAGGAACCCTGAATTGCAGATGAGAATCAGTCGTGGACGGCGTTCCGGAACGAAACGACGATTTAAAACATTTAGGATCGGTCGGGCACCGCGGAATCAACTATGTATGGAATGAACATCACGTTTCAGTACGTATATTGGCAAGTATCCAGAGAAGGCATGTGCACGGAAAATGGCCGTAAAGTAAACGAGGAGTTGTAGCAACCACACTTTTCACTATTTCATCCCATGCCATGCGAAAATTAGGGCTGTCGACAAGACAAAACGAAAAGTAGAAGATTGAGATGAAACATGATTCAAAACAGTATCCTATCCCCGACTCGGGGGAAGGCCTCCTCCTCGGCAGTCTGACGGTTCACTAGCTCACTGAGTAGGGCTTTGCCCCTTCTCCAAACGAAGCACAAAGCAAGAGGGATGTTTGAGGCTCCACCCATTCACTCTACAGGAACAAAATATGTCAACAGGTATTTCACGTACTCCATGGGGTACGACTGATGTACAGAATTTCACGGAAGTCACAAAACGTATACTCGTACGTAGATACCTCTTCTTTAAAGCCGGTGAAAATGAAACACAGTAGGTGATAAGCACGAGATGTCACTGCGCTGGGGCTTTTTTCGCAGATGAAGCGAAAGTGCCTCCGTGGAGATGTTTCCGCTATTTCATCCCATACACGCCGAAATGAAGAGCTGTCGACAAGACACAAGCAGGTCGTTACAGGGGAAACTAGCGTTTCTAGCCGAATATCAGGTTTGATGTAGGCGCCATACACTTATATTCCTAATTGTATTGATCTCCTCACATATACCCTACTATTCACAATCCCAAAGATGGCCGTACAGTAAAAACGTATATAATTTTTCAAGGGGGCATACGAACTGCACGCTCTGATCATCCGCTTTCCACTATGAATTGATAGATGCATTCATTCAGAGGACCACCCTGGCCAGCTTTACAGTCGCAGGATACAACATACATCACGTAGTGTGGCTGCTGGTCCGGACGCACTGACGGCCGACCGCAGGTCTTCCTTTAATCGGGTCTCGGTGCCACGTCTCACTAAGGAAATAGGCTCAGCTGAGCCGACCGTAGCGAGGTACTAAGGAATCCCAGAATTGGGGCGCCTTCATCGCGGGCACTGAGTCGCCTTGATCACCACCTCCGGGATAAACACAACACCAGGTAATCCGTTTTTACGCATATGTCTACTGGTGTTACCTACTTCTCGACTGCGCGGTCTTGCTGAGCTACTGCTGCATGTTGTACATCCACGTGCAGCAGCACGAATAATATGGTGGTTTAGTTGTCAAAGTATAAGGCAGGATACCTGTATAATTTCCGTGTGCTCGTCTAGTACGATGCGTACCGTAGTACGGCTATTGTTGCACCTGTTTTGCACGTTCATCATCATCGCATCGCCGGCCGCTATTAGTTTCTCGCTCTTCCTGTAACTTGGCTCATTTGGTCTCTGGCCGCGCTCCCCGGCACGTGCTTCATGCGTTTAAAGTATGAGATTGCTGAGGTACGAGGGATTGCAGTCCCCGTCGCGAAGCCTCGCAAGACCATGGAAACACCACAAATCAAGTGTTCTAATGTTCCCTCGCTGTGCCATGTCTGAACGTATCAAATTGTTCCTCAAGCTCTCGATAACTCTACTTTGCGATAGCCACGGGACAACAGCAGCACCCCATCGAGCCCTGTCGTTTGCGACAACCACGGGCGGTGCTTTGGTATATTCGTATTTTGAACTATGTTTCCTGTTGACCAAGGAAAGAGAAAGAGTAGCCCTAATAATAGAGGGGGTGCATTAAAATGTCTGAGATCACACGAGAAGCTCAATATGCCGCCCAAACCATGGCTTCGATTAAGTCGTTTTGCGAAAGCAGATACACTTGATATGCGTTAATTACTTTAGTCCTAGCACAAATATGGCAGTGAAAATAGAAATGAACTCGTAGTAGTTCTTCACTTGATGAGCTAAACTGATCAGAACGTGCTGTTCCGAATAATTCTACCCCTACTGTAGGTTTTCCCGGAATAAAAATACAAGCTCTTTACGGAGTGCAGTTCATTGGATGCTGCGAACAGGGGACGTAGTCAATGACTGGTTGCGCATGTTTACGTTTGTTTTGTACCTGGCTATGAAAGCCGACCCTCGGACCTGAACCCGAACCCGTAACCTTTAGCAGTGATCAGTGGCTGGAGGCTGTTCTTGGTAAGACTGAAGGTTTATTGGGGCAGTTTGGATGACGTGCTTGATACTATTCTAGATTGGTTCGTCCGGCTCGAGATGTTGTGGCTTGGAAATACTCTAGGTTGATTGAACCGGTTACAATATGCCCCTTCTTTTGCCAGAGGGCGTAAATGGCTACCTAATGGAAATTGAATGTCGATATAAAATTGCTACCCACGAAGGGGAGAAGGACCATGCCCACCCTTCTTCGTGAATTCAAAAGCAACCGCGCAGCCACAAGCACACTACAACAACGGTGGCAGTGCCACAATAGTAGTCATACAGCAGCGATGACACCAGCCCCAGAGTCCTCTTACTATGACTGTTGTGGCAGCTACGGGGCCTTCATGTGCCGTTGTAACCAGGAGATACATCCGATAATGACCAAATTGAACAGTTTCAAACTATCCTACACATAATCGAACCTCTTGCTGTCACGTATCAGGGAAAATAGGGAAGCCTGATGATGACGCTCCCCCTTTTCAACTCGCGACCCGGGGTTTGACGTCAGCCCCGTTACGAAGGGGAATATTGCATAACGTTAATACCATTGCAGATGGCCAAACACGACCAGGGGCAGAGTATGATGGTCCTACTAGTAGGACCATCGTGCCCTCGTCGTTTTGGTCTCGTTATTTCTGAAGGATGACCGCAGATTGAACAAATGAGCACCGGAAATTCATCCTTTCATTTTCCTGCATGATGAGTGCTCTTGCATATCGTAACGTACGAGTTGTCTACTCGAAGACTGCGTGGTATTGCAGTCCACTTTTTATGTATTATGACTTGTACGTAAGGCCCTAAAGAGTAGCTCATGGCCCTTTTGCTACTGTTGCAGCCACGGTCGAACTTATCCACCCCCTATCACCGGGTTCCGGTTGACGCTAATATTTATATACGTTTTTTATACACTCAGTTACGCCGCACTATAGACAGGCTGAATTTGTCTGGAGCTTGAGCCGATTCGTGCAGTACTTAGCAGGGAGCCGGAGTATCAGCTTCTTAATGTATTTCATCGACAGCGGCTTGTGATAATTCGCCGATCGGCCGCCCAGGCGTCCTCAACGGAGGTATACACGTATACTTTGGGATGGCCAGTGGTCGAACTTAGTGGAATTTCAGAAGGCACAACATTGAACAAAAACAACCCCCCCCCGAAAGTGAGAACTTCGCTTGCTGATGGCTACTAAAACCTGTCCCCGAGCAAACACAGCCATCTATATCTAGGCGCACATCTTATTGTGTCGTGTGGGGGCGCCAGGTGCACGAGATAACAGTCGGAGACGGCCAGAAATGACTCACTAGATGTTTTCGTGAATTCGTGTTGCGAGACTGCTGCAAAACAAGATGGCTCAATCGCAAAACTTGCCGTTTTACGCGTCGGCCTGGTTTTTAGTGCTACGGGTACCTCACCGACAAAGAGACATATTTCACGAATTATTTTCTTGTTTGAACCCGGATTGATGAAACGTTTAGACCAAACGTGATGATGCCACTTTGTGGCTCGTTCATCGTCTTATCGGCAACATACTGCGAAATATATTGGGTGTACCTCTCGTATGGAGACCAGCGTTGGTCCACTATGTTCCCAAGATTGGAAAATCCTAGAAAAGTGGTGTCTCGCCACTATCTGACTGACCCCTGAGATGCTGCCAGGCACAATATACCATCATATTATTGCCTTTTTTATTGGTCCGCAAATATATACGATAATACACGCCCTGGCACTATATACGAGAACGATACGTATAGTATGTACGTATGACGTACACCGGGTACTGTATACGAGAACGATACGTACCATGATTTGAATACATAGGAGCACAATGTTGTTTAGGCCATGGGCGCTGCTGTCGCACAGCCTTTATCTTTGGTTGGCGAAATAAAAATCGGGGAAAAAAAGAGCCACAACGTGGAACTACCAGTGATGGAGATTGCCTCCGGCAACAGTGCCGATCAATTCTTGAAAAATATTGCCCCCAAAAAGGCAATCTTGATATTTTCGGCAATCTTGGCGAAAAGAGGCAATCTTGATCTCGATCTTCAATCTTGATCTTTATCTCGCCAAATTAAGCAGGTTTAATGCTTTTTTTTTGTTCGTATACGTATATACGTGGCTCCATTTGTTTTTTTGAATGTACGACTACTTCGAGTATTTGGTACCCGCATTTTTGTCGTACATACGTACCAGCTGATTGGTACACTACAGCAGTATCATACACACACCTATGACTAATGATCAGAAACAGGACAAGCTGGACCAGGCTCGATTTCTTATTCGATACAGTAACGGGGCCTATATAAGGCGGTCTGAATAGGGCGGTCGTTCGAGATAAGGCGGTTAAAATCGGCTTGATACGACAGAAGATGCGAATAGGGCGGCAACCGCCCTATATAAGGCGGTAACTACCCAATTCAGGGCAGCTACCGCCTTATTCAGGGAGGCTACCGCCCTATCCACGGCCCATTTTCGCCTCCACATCAGCATAAAACATCGCCCTGATGATGAGCTTGAGCGAGATACACCTGATAAGAAACCGAAAATCTGGTCCAGGCTGGATGTCTTAGTCCAGCGGGGTTTTTTCCTACGCTAGTTTCAATACAACGACTCCTAATTTCTCATTTCCCTCTAAATCTCAGCCTGGCTTTCTTATTAGGCTTATTCGTACTTGTAGTAGGTGTCGTGTACTAGGCGGTAATACACCCCTACTGCTGTTGTGGCTGCGAGAACACACCCTCTGTTGTGAATGTCTAGCAAAGCGAAGAGTCCTCTCCGTTCAACAGTACGGCGGTGTGTGTCTTCAGGGGGTGGTGTGTGTTTGGCGGGCTCTGTCGCCCGCAGCTCAAATAGTAACGCATCGTCGATCTCATTGTCGAGCCGATGCCTTTCGATAGGGTAAATAGACTGGGACAGTCACCCGTGCTTTTAACAAGGCTGGTGGAAAAGGTTAGGCGCAGACTGTTGGTGGACCAAACGCGCAACGATCAGCAGTAGTATAGAAACATTGTGACCGCCTTGTTACGGGGGGGGGTCACCAGGGAAGGGCGTCGTCATAATACAATCAATGCCATCAATGAGTTTTGCTAAGCCACCAGCGCACATTATCATGTTTTTTTCTGTTGTTGTTCTCCATCAATGCACACAAGTTGACTACAGTTGCTAATACCCTGCTACGTGAGTTCCTAGCACCAGCTATACTATCTTACTTCTCAACATGTGAAGAGTGTGTGTGCGCCCGTCTGCTCGTTGCTGTGCTTTGGTGTGTGTTTGACATCACACATGTCCCCTGGATTCAGCACTGGTACTGTTGCAACGCTGTGCCTCCCTTCTACGAGAACACGTATGATATCCCTCGTCGTGAGGCCCTCTGGCTCATCATTTTGCCGTGTTTTGGATTAAGAGCACCCTGTCCTGTACATTAAAACGCTGTATGTACTCAACAGGGCGGTTGCCGCCTTATTGGGGTATCACCAAAAGCCCAATAGGGCGGTCAACCGCGCTATCTCCAATAGGGCGGTCTTTCGAGATAGGGCGGTCAAAATCTCGGATGCACTACACCGCCTTATATAGGCCCCCCTACTGTAATGGGATAATTTCTACACTAGTTTCATACATTACCGACCCGTTCAGAAGAAAGTATTTCAGAAGAAAGTCAGCGCGAAAAATAAAAAACAATGATAAAAAGCTCTCAGCCTATACTTGTAGTCAGAGCCTAAGAATGAATATAGTTCACAACAAAAAAGCTTGTTGTGCACTAATAATATCTGGTACTACTTACTGTAAAAAGACATCGTGACTACAGCAGTACGGGACACCTGCTAATAAGAAACAGGATAATTATAAAAACACGCTAAGATTTGAAAACAAAAAATCGGGAGTCGTTATCTTGAAATTTGTGTGGAAAGCACCCCCTATCGAATAACAAATCCGGCCTGGACCAGACTTCTTGTTTCTCATTCGGTGTCCTGTACTGCTGTACTAATGGTACTTACTGTAGGAAAAATGTCTTGTCGCGGATCGCAACTAGAAAGTGAATCATGAGGAAGTGAGCTTTCGCGCGCACCCAGAATAAGACAATCAGCCTGAGCCCGATTTAAGGTTTCTTGTGAGAGGGCCATTACTTTATAACAGGGCATTTTCATTACGTGTTGCGCTGTTGCGCTGACGCAACGTTTGGCCAAAATCACCGTTTTGCGCAACAGTCGCCGCAAGGCTGGTTCCGCGCAGAGCAACACGCGTATTTGAGGGCGCAACATTTTTCGCCGCAGGCGAAAGTGTTTGGTGCGTTTATTTCTCGCCGGAGGCGATAATTTTTTTTGGGTTAGGGTTACCTACAGTAGATGAGTAATGCCTACTGATGTAGTACGAGCTACGTTGTAGCATATAACCTTCCTTTATCCAGCAGCGACTCTACGATACCGAGTACTGCTATAATAGGTGTCATCTCTAACACGGCCCCTCGATGCGTTAACAAATCGAATAGAAGCGCATTTCGAAATTCAACTCTGCAACAACGTACTCGTTACGTCTGCGGTACACGCCATACTTTCAAAAAATGCATACAACAACGATACTAGTCGTTGCGGGGAAAATGTTCAACATGCGTTACTGAGAGTTGACTCATTCTGCACGATACCCGGGGGATTACACAAAAACAAGCAGATACAAAACATCCTTCTCTGCTACTGTACGCGTTTCTGCATGTGTTTTGTCATTTAAGTTATCAGTCCGTGATAGAACTTGAATCATCAAATGTGAACTATATTCCAGTCAGTGAAAACGACAATAGAATAGAAGATGTTAGAATAGTCTAACACAGTGGATATGTTCATGATTCCGCGGCAAGAATAGGAGTGAACAGCCCAGCAATGCTCCTGCCGCCCATCAAAAATCAAAAGAACACATGAACACTGCCAGCTGTTCAAAGCTGCAACGAGACATACTGTTTTCAGAGAGACATCACCCCTCGTGTATGCTAGTCTCTCGTTTGTGCTCGTCCAGGTGGTGGGTTCTCCTGCCATATATCCCGAAATACTGGAGATTCCGCAGTCAAATTTGCTATTTCAACTACCGAATCGAAAATTCTTATTCGACTTGGTTACAATGTACCCTTACATTTTTTGTTTTCCATCCCTTTTATTATCTTCGCACTTCTGTCACTCCCTCCCTAGTCGTAACTCAGATCCGGGGTCACAAAGTTGGCTCCTCTCCCTCCTCCCCCACTACGGTTCTTGCCTTCATTTTTATCGCGCAGAGGGCTCAGCCTTCCCAACGCTCGTCGACTTTCATCGAATTTTGCTAACTCACGCTCTCGCGCTTTCTGCTAGGCAAGATATTTTTTGCGAGAAAAAGTGCCTAAGAGCATGCACTCGGCGGGGCTCGAACTCGCTTTCTTGACGCTTACAGGCTTCGTGGTTACCTGCTAGCCCACCGGGGCGACTTGGTACTTACTGACTACGATATATCGCAGTTTTGCACAACACCGGTATTCACTGCACTGCAGGGAAGATGGGCGGGTTACGCTACCAAACAACGTAAGAACAAAAACTTCCAGTGATCAGTTCGTTAACCAAGGAACTGAATATCTGTCCGCCCCGTACAAAAATAACATGTAACACTCTACATCTTCGATAAGGGAGATAATGCATTGCACGCTTCAAGTGACTTGACCTTGATGGTGTTGGGCTTAGCTCGTGTGGAGGCACGAGTCAGACACAGCGGTCGGGAGACAGACACGACCCCTGGCGAAGCAGGCGGTGATGTCTCAGCTGATGCTCCGGTGATGCTAGATGACGATGATCCAGACGATGATCTGGAAATGCCAGATGATGATGATCCAGCTGATGATCCGGTGATTCCAGATGTCCCAGATGTTGGTGATCCAGTGATCCCAGACATTGATGATCCAGTCAGATGGTGCTGCACCATGGATTGGGTGGCATCTTGGTTCTTCGTTGGGGATTTTGATTACCCTGTTTTCCCATTTGTGTAGGCAAAATCCACTCAAGTGGCCGGAGGGTATGTCCCCGATGCTCTCTTGGCGTGCGTGCTGTCGAAGGTCTCCTCAACGCTTGGATTAGGTCTCGTACTGGCTGTCTCGTAATGCGGTGCACCCGGTGTGACTCCAGCCGAAGAGACATATGCGACCCCGGGCGAGGCAACAGGTGCGTCCCCGGGTGAAGTATAAGTTATGACTCCTGATGGTGGCGTTCCGGTCCCTGATGAGGAATCTTCAGCCCTTGGCGATGGGTGTTCCGGCTCTTGGTGAGGATACTTCAGCTCCCGTCGATGACGCTCCGGCTGTTGTGTCGATGCCTTGGCCTCGTCTATAAGGTTGCTTCCGTGTTGTTTCGGTCTGTCTAGGATGTGCTCTCGTTGGCGCTCCACATCTGCAGCAGTATCCTCTTCAGGCGTGCTGCCCTGGATTTGCGCACGTTGGCGTTTCATGTCAGGGACAGTGGCCTCCCCAGGCGTGTTGTTACCGCTCCTTGGCATGCACTTGTTCTCGGCCAAGTGGTCTTGTTTGATACCCGCAGTCAGTCGTCCGAACAGAATGCGTGGTACGTACAGCAGAGCTTCGTGATGAAATTGTCGTACAGTTCCTCTCTTTTGTCGTTGCTCAGGCGATACCAAGGCTTACAGCTGTAGGTTAGACTATCTTGTTCCTTTTGTCGTTGCTCGGGCAATATCAAGGCTTACAGCCGTGGGTTAGACAATAACTTGTCCTTTTTGTCGTTACTCGGGCGATACCGAGGCTTACAGCAGTAGGTTAGACTATACCTTGTGAGAGTCTCCACGATGTACAGGAGGCTCCTTGCGACGTCAGGGTTCCTTTAACAGACGGCAGAGCCGTCGGGAATTGCTTCTATACGGCTGTTGCTTGGGGCTTCCAAGACTAGCGATTCACGGTATGAACTATGCTAAGCAGAGCCCCTAATCTCACTCAAAGAAACTGAATCGTGTTGGAGGCGCTACAACATACAGCAGATGCTCGACGTTTTGTCGAGATGTTTAGTCCACATCTAAAAACCTAAACGTAGCAAAACAAGTCAGTGTTCCATTAATAGACGGCGGTACAGTCGGTAATTGCTTCTATAGCGCTGTTGCCTGAGGCTTCCAAGGCTAACGATCCACAGTATCGACTACGCCAAGCAGAGCTCCTAACCTCAGCGGTACTGGGTTGTGACGAAGTTACTTTCTCACGGCGTACAGCGGTAGCACTCGACGCACTGTCAAGATTTTTAGTCCGCGTCTAAAAAATCAACGTAGCGGAGGGTTGAAAAGGTACAACTTCCAATCCACAAGGAGATGCTCACTGGGTATCGCTATCACACGCAGTTGTAGTAGTTACAACAATGTCCGTAGCATCCTCTTCGTAGACGCACGCAGTAAAATCTATACCGCTCTCTCTCGCGTCTATGCAAGAATACTCGATGTTTTCACTCGAGAATACCTGTCGTTGAAACAGCAGTAAGTAGCGAAGTATACGTGCTCGATTTGAAAGACTCCGTGATTTGTACACGCGCAGGTGCTCGTACTCTACCAGTAGTATAGCAGCAGCAGCAGTGCAGCAGCAGTGCAGCAGCAATGCTGGTGGTAGTAGTCTAGAACCGACCCGTCGCATGCACACGAAATAAATCGATTGCCACGTATCGCAACGTGGACCCCGCTGTTAGACGAGATACACTGTACCAGGTATGTCGTTGCCACGCGTCTCCAATAACGCAGTGAAAAGCTCTCTGGGTATCGCTATATCAGCCGGTGCAGTAAGTTGCAGCTCTGTGTAGGACCCCCTTAGACGCTCGCGGTACCCTGTACAGCGGTTCACACACGTTTTGCTTCAAAGTTGGTGTCCTCTCCTCGTACTTGTGAAGAAGAAGTTCTCCGGCAGTAGTTGTAGCAGTAAGCAGCAGATATCTTGACTATGAGTCTTGAATCAGTCCTCCTCCTGCTGTGAAGCTTGTAGCTCGGGGTGGAGGTCTTGTATGATACTACACTAGTAGTACCGTAGGCTACAGCAGTGCCCAATCAGTCCTCTTCCTGCGGGGTGGCGGTCTTGTATGATACCTGGTACTGAACTACTAGTAGTACTGTGAGATACAGCAGTACCCCCGTACGAGTACCCGTTTCTTGTTCCAAGCGTCGTGTCGTTACGTTGCACAATGACAACGTAGACATTATGGACAGCCTCGTACTTAGTAGAGTCCCTGGCGAACTACACACTCTACAAGGCCGTACTCTTTCAAATTTCGAACTTCTCGAGTGTGAGTTGAGCGATGCTTTTGCTATGATCGACTATTAATATATATCTACCCTTCAACCAGCGGCGTGCCTTCGCACAATATCAAGTTGAAAGTGGGAGTATGCGTCATGTTAACTAGCAACTTACATGTTTCAGCTGGTTTAACGATTGGCACCAAGGTTTTCGTGAAATTCATCTTGCTTTACACCTTGCAGCGTTCCACCTTGAAGGATGGAATCGTTCATTGGATTCCCCGAATATATTTTTCTTTCATTACATGGCAGGGTTTCGACGTCAAGCGCGTTCAATTTCCCGTTCGTCTATGTTTCGCGGTGACTGTTCACCGTAGCCAAGGCCAAACCTTGGAATAAGTCTTTTTATTTACGCAGGGATGTCTTCATGCGCGAATGCCTGTATGTCGGCTTATCCCGAGTTCGGAATTCCGCTGATATCAGGATTTGACAACTGAGGATAGGATATGCCCCCACAAATTATGTGCTAGGGCTGGCAATGTCGTTTACTCTTATTTCATTCCTGCGTTGTTAGAGTAGCAGTTACGCCGTTGTGCCTCAATACTTAAAGGTGCAAGATAAACAACTTCAACGGAGAGATTAATGTCAGAGAAGGAGCAAGCACACCAAATACATTCTGCACAATTAATTATTAAACGCTCATTGAGGTCCTAGACAAAGTGGTTTACAAAGTGGACTTCATGAATTCATATTTTCTCCTGCAGGTTAGATCTTGTACGTATTACGAATGTTTATGAGTGTTCAACGTCAAAGGACGTACTGACCTACGATTGTAATAGCATTTATTATCTTATGTTCATATATGTTTTTGCTCATAATATACCCTACTATGCTTTTAAGTTTTGTTTCGTGTGTACTCTATTAAAATAAAATCATGCACTACTTGATAGTAGAGTGCGCTACTTCCAGTAATAGTTAATGGGCCGATCTTCAGATATTTCTACTTCGCTTACATTAATTCGCGTCCCGCTATACGGAAACCTATTGCTCTTCGCTTACATTAATTCCCATCCCGCTATCCGTAAACATATTGCTGTGCTTCGACCATTCCCATAGCCGGTGTTACTAATAATAAGTTGCGACGCTCGTGATTTACGGAGCATGGGGCCACATTTCATGTCCAGCCTATTTATTGCCTCCCCTAATATAGCTCCTATATAATATACATAATATGGCCGGACCGCCGTGGGGGCGAGAGGGCCTTTTATACCCTAGTAACTATATAAAACTTAACATAGGGGACGGTAAAAAGCCGCCCCCTCCCCCTGCTTGTAAACCTGAACACGGGGGACGGTAGATACCCCCCTCCCCTACTTGTAAAACTGAACACAGGTAACGGTAGAGAGTCGCGCCCCCTGCATGAGTCAAGGCCTTCCAGAGTACCACGATACTACTGCTGCGCGGCGCTGCGACCTATAGCCCGAAGCTGCGCAGTGACAGTGACTGCAGCAGTAGTGACCGCTATTAAAGAGCTATGAGCTCGCTCGAAGGTGGACCAGAAGGTCCCGAAGAGGGCCGTGGGATCGACAGGCAGATAAACCGATAGACCCCAGGTATCTTCAGCACCTGTGCATACCCTTGCAGCGATAATTCATCATGGAAACCAAATGTTGATTGCGCCTGGTGTCATTGACACCTTGCGTTTCCAGCTGCTTCTGCACATATCATGTACGCCACTGTCGGAGAGATCGCGAACAGTAGTCGACACTCGCATATTACATAATGAAACACCCGGCTAAGCCGCAAAACGGTAAGACTACGCTGAAGAACGAGTAAAAACACTCGTATGCACATGACCATGCAGTGTACCACACCAAGCCTCGACTAAGAAGCAAAGCAGAACAATCATATCAGTTATAATATGTTGCACGAGGGATGTGGTGTCATGTAACGTTGTTTGACTCGATGTGTGGGTTTGCGCCTCTCCGGTACCATACTGTCACACAAATAATACACACCGATACATCCTGGACACACACAAAAAACAAAGTTGTTGTGATATGTTTGTTTCGACCCCTAGAGAGGGGGGGGTAGGTGTATGACATCCAAATACCCAGCCGCCCCTGGTCACACTGTTAGCAGTAGCCGTATCTACTTTATTGAATAAAAATCCATAAATATCGTGATTATCCTATATTATGGTATAATACATCTGGAGTGTGCAACCGAACACATGTACGTATATGTTCTGTACGAGAATTATCACTTCAGCAGCAGAAACGCCTCCGTGGCCAGTGTGGTTAGCTCCCTGAACTCTTGGCCTGAATATATGTGCCCAGAGTACCTACTGGTGGATGGGCCGGGCCGGCGTCGTTTCAAAGGGGGGCACACAAGATGTTGAAGCTCCTCAGGGTGCATGAAGACATGGATGGGTAGAATAAGGAATAATCAAATGTGAGATGTCATTATTGGGGCATCTCACTGGAACACATGAAATATACCCGAGGAAAGCATGTCAGCTGTTACTACGTGTCACAGTCTGTTCAGTTTACCCATCGCGTACATGCCGTACTCTGAACAGCCTTCCTACTAGATGAACGAGAAAATTTAACATTGGTCATAATTCGACCGTCATAAGCCAAAATCACAAAAAACTCAAACTACTCGTATCGTACTCAAGAAACCCAAATAACCGAATGTCAAATGCCAACTCGAAATGTCCAAACTCTACTCATGTTAACTTCAACATCGACTGTGTATTCAACACTCATGGCCTTCCCGGACCAACGATCATCAGGTGAGCAAAATAAAGTCAAAACGGGCGTAAATCCAGAGGCTCGATCTTCAACCTCAAACCTCAACTTCATATTCTAACATAAATAACTACCGAAGAAAAACAGCAATCCCATCGATCCCAATGAAAAACATATTTTTTCGAGCTCGAATATTGAAAACATTGAAACGAAACCTCAAATATCAGAGACATGGAATCGGCTCCTTAAATCTCGGGACCACAAACACCAGTTCGTATCAGCCTCCCTGTGTCCAAAACAATCTATCAACTAGTTCAATTTGCGAAACACCCTGATTGCATAAAACTCCAAGCCACTCTGAAATCATGAAAATGATTTTTCAAAACACTACCAAACACAAGAACAGAGTACGTAGTCTCCGTACGGAGAACGCGCTTGATCCATTCAATCAGCCTCATCAAGAAGCCAGAATTTGTGTTCTTCAAAACACGTGCCAGTCGCGGTGGGATCGACCCACATTAATGTCCGCATGTTCTCATGTCCGCAGACAACAGTTTTCAGTAACAACTGACAGGTACACTACATAGCCTCTCTACACGTCGTATTTGGTATCGCGTGCAGCAGGAAGGGGGGGTGGGGGGGAAGGGGGAGACGGAGAGCGAACTGTAGCATTCATAGCCGTAATGCGTAGCGTCGCAGATCCTTGCATCCCTTCAATGCCGGAACAGACCACGTTGGGTCTACGCCGACCACGCAAATCACGCAGTCCCTGTAGTAACTAAGAATGATACCCATTCTGCTACATATCCCAGGCACTAAAACGGTATTCCTTGTACGCTCCGTTCTTTTTGTACGCTCTGTACTCTACTGTATTACCTACAGCACGAACAACAATTTTTTCTTTGTTTTTCTACGTATGTATGTATCATAGGTCGCACGGATCGTTTACGTATCAGAATAATGTCAAGCTAATAATTCCAAAACTTCATCCGGCTACCAACCATCACGCCACTAACCATCAATCTTCTTCATGCATGTATATATTACTTCTGTACCTTCAGCTTCTACAAAATATCGCCCAATAATCACCACCGAGACCGAGTACGAGTATACCACGTAGTAAGTATAGCAGCAGCAGCAGTGCAGCAGCAGTGCAGCAGCAATGCTGGTGGTAGTAGTCTAGAACCGACCCGTCGCATGCACACGAAATAAATCGATTGCCACGTATCGCAACGTGGACCCCGCTGTTAGACGAGATACACTGTACCAGGTATGTCGTTGCCACGCGTCTCCAATAACGCAGTGAAAAGCTCTCTGGGTATCGCTATATCAGCCGGTGCAGTAAGTTGCAGCTCTGTGTAGGACCCCCTTAGACGCTCGCGGTACCCTGTACAGCGGTTCACACACGTTTTGCTTCAAAGTTGGTGTCCTCTCCTCGTACTTGTGAAGAAGAAGTTCTCCGGCAGTAGTTGTAGCAGTAAGCAGCAGATATCTTGACTATGAGTCTTGAATCAGTCCTCCTCCTGCTGTGAAGCTTGTAGCTCGGGGTGGAGGTCTTGTATGATACTACACTAGTAGTACCGTAGGCTACAGCAGTGCCCAATCAGTCCTCTTCCTGCGGGGTGGCGGTCTTGTATGATACCTGGTACTGAACTACTAGTAGTACTGTGAGATACAGCAGTACCCCCGTACGAGTACCCGTTTCTTGTTCCAAGCGTCGTGTCGTTACGTTGCACAATGACAACGTAGACATTATGGACAGCCTCGTACTTAGTAGAGTCCCTGGCGAACTACACACTCTACAAGGCCGTACTCTTTCAAATTTCGAACTTCTCGAGTGTGAGTTGAGCGATGCTTTTGCTATGATCGACTATTAATATATATCTACCCTTCAACCAGCGGCGTGCCTTCGCACAATATCAAGTTGAAAGTGGGAGTATGCGTCATGTTAACTAGCAACTTACATGTTTCAGCTGGTTTAACGATTGGCACCAAGGTTTTCGTGAAATTCATCTTGCTTTACACCTTGCAGCGTTCCACCTTGAAGGATGGAATCGTTCATTGGATTCCCCGAATATATTTTTCTTTCATTACATGGCAGGGTTTCGACGTCAAGCGCGTTCAATTTCCCGTTCGTCTATGTTTCGCGGTGACTGTTCACCGTAGCCAAGGCCAAACCTTGGAATAAGTCTTTTTATTTACGCAGGGATGTCTTCATGCGCGAATGCCTGTATGTCGGCTTATCCCGAGTTCGGAATTCCGCTGATATCAGGATTTGACAACTGAGGATAGGATATGCCCCCACAAATTATGTGCTAGGGCTGGCAATGTCGTTTACTCTTATTTCATTCCTGCGTTGTTAGAGTAGCAGTTACGCCGTTGTGCCTCAATACTTAAAGGTGCAAGATAAACAACTTCAACGGAGAGATTAATGTCAGAGAAGGAGCAAGCACACCAAATACATTCTGCACAATTAATTATTAAACGCTCATTGAGGTCCTAGACAAAGTGGTTTACAAAGTGGACTTCATGAATTCATATTTTCTCCTGCAGGTTAGATCTTGTACGTATTACGAATGTTTATGAGTGTTCAACGTCAAAGGACGTACTGACCTACGATTGTAATAGCATTTATTATCTTATGTTCATATATGTTTTTGCTCATAATATACCCTACTATGCTTTTAAGTTTTGTTTCGTGTGTACTCTATTAAAATAAAATCATGCACTACTTGATAGTAGAGTGCGCTACTTCCTGTAATAGTTAATGGGCCGATCTTCAGATATTTCTACTTCGCTTACATTAATTCGCGTCCCGCTATACGGAAACCTATTGCTCTTCGCTTACATTAATTCCCATCCCGCTATCCGTAAACATATTGCTGTGCTTCGACCATTCCCATAGCCGGTGTTACTAATAATAAGTTGCGACGCTCGTGATTTACGGAGCATGGGGCCACATTTCATGTCCAGCCTATTTATTGCCTCCCCTAATATAGCTCCTATATAATATACATAATATGGCCGGACCGCCGTGGGGGCGAGAGGGCCTTTTATACCCTAGTAACTATATAAAACTTAACATAGGGGACGGTAAAAAGCCGCCCCCTCCCCCTGCTTGTAAACCTGAACACGGGGGACGGTAGATACCCCCCTCCCCTACTTGTAAAACTGAACACAGGTAACGGTAGAGAGTCGCGCCCCCTGCATGAGTCAAGGCCTTCCAGAGTACCACGATACTACTGCTGCGCGGCGCTGCGACCTATAGCCCGAAGCTGCGCAGTGACAGTGACTGCAGCAGTAGTGACCGCTATTAAAGAGCTATGAGCTCGCTCGAAGGTGGACCAGAAGGTCCCGAAGAGGGCCGTGGGATCGACAGGCAGATAAACCGATAGACCCCAGGTATCTTCAGCACCTGTGCATACCCTTGCAGCGATAATTCATCATGGAAACCAAATGTTGATTGCGCCTGGTGTCATTGACACCTTGCGTTTCCAGCTGCTTCTGCACATATCATGTACGCCACTGTCGGAGAGATCGCGAACAGTAGTCGACACTCGCATATTACATAATGAAACACCCGGCTAAGCCGCAAAACGGTAAGACTACGCTGAAGAACGAGTAAAAACACTCGTATGCACATGACCATGCAGTGTACCACACCAAGCCTCGACTAAGAAGCAAAGCAGAACAATCATATCAGTTATAATATGTTGCACGAGGGATGTGGTGTCATGTAACGTTGTTTGACTCGATGTGTGGGTTTGCGCCTCTCCGGTACCATACTGTCACACAAATAATACACACCGATACATCCTGGACACACACAAAAAACAAAGTTGTTGTGATATGTTTGTTTCGACCCCTAGAGAGGGGGGGGTAGGTGTATGACATCCAAATACCCAGCCGCCCCTGGTCACACTGTTAGCAGTAGCCGTATCTACTTTATTGAATAAAAATCCATAAATATCGTGATTATCCTATATTATGGTATAATACATCTGGAGTGTGCAACCGAACACATGTACGTATATGTTCTGTACGAGAATTATCACTTCAGCAGCAGAAACGCCTCCGTGGCCAGTGTGGTTAGCTCCCTGAACTCTTGGCCTGAATATATGTGCCCAGAGTACCTACTGGTGGATGGGCCGGGCCGGCGTCGTTTCAAAGGGGGGCACACAAGATGTTGAAGCTCCTCAGGGTGCATGAAGACATGGATGGGTAGAATAAGGAATAATCAAATGTGAGATGTCATTATTGGGGCATCTCACTGGAACACATGAAATATACCCGAGGAAAGCATGTCAGCTGTTACTACGTGTCACAGTCTGTTCAGTTTACCCATCGCGTACATGCCGTACTCTGAACAGCCTTCCTACTAGATGAACGAGAAAATTTAACATTGGTCATAATTCGACCGTCATAAGCCAAAATCACAAAAAACTCAAACTACTCGTATCGTACTCAAGAAACCCAAATAACCGAATGTCAAATGCCAACTCGAAATGTCCAAACTCTACTCATGTTAACTTCAACATCGACTGTGTATTCAACACTCATGGCCTTCCCGGACCAACGATCATCAGGTGAGCAAAATAAAGTCAAAACGGGCGTAAATCCAGAGGCTCGATCTTCAACCTCAAACCTCAACTTCATATTCTAACATAAATAACTACCGAAGAAAAACAGCAATCCCATCGATCCCAATGAAAAACATATTTTTTCGAGCTCGAATATTGAAAACATTGAAACGAAACCTCAAATATCAGAGACATGGAATCGGCTCCTTAAATCTCGGGACCACAAACACCAGTTCGTATCAGCCTCCCTGTGTCCAAAACAATCTATCAACTAGTTCAATTTGCGAAACACCCTGATTGCATAAAACTCCAAGCCACTCTGAAATCATGAAAATGATTTTTCAAAACACTACCAAACACAAGAACAGAGTACGTAGTCTCCGTACGGAGAACGCGCTTGATCCATTCAATCAGCCTCATCAAGAAGCCAGAATTTGTGTTCTTCAAAACACGTGCCAGTCGCGGTGGGATCGACCCACATTAATGTCCGCATGTTCTCATGTCCGCAGACAACAGTTTTCAGTAACAACTGACAGGTACACTACATAGCCTCTCTACACGTCGTATTTGGTATCGCGTGCAGCAGGAAGGGGGGGTGGGGGGGAAGGGGGAGACGGAGAGCGAACTGTAGCATTCATAGCCGTAATGCGTAGCGTCGCAGATCCTTGCATCCCTT
This sequence comes from Saccharina japonica, assembly GCA_008828725.1. Classification (NCBI taxonomy): domain Eukaryota; class Phaeophyceae; order Laminariales; family Laminariaceae; genus Saccharina; species Saccharina japonica. The sequence goes on along the minus strand of MEHQ01004217.1, from coordinate 42,959 downwards.
CAATGCCGGAACAGACCACGTTGGGTCTACGCCGACCACGCAAATCACGCAGTCCCTGTAGTAACTAAGAATGATACCCATTCTGCTACATATCCCAGGCACTAAAACGGTATTCCTTGTACGCTCCGTTCTTTTTGTACGCTCTGTACTCTACTGTATTACCTACAGCACGAACAACAATTTTTTCTTTGTTTTTCTACGTATGTATGTATCATAGGTCGCACGGATCGTTTACGTATCAGAATAATGTCAAGCTAATAATTCCAAAACTTCATCCGGCTACCAACCATCACGCCACTAACCATCAATCTTCTTCATGCATGTATATATGACTTCTGTACCTTCAGCTTCTACAAAATATCGCCCAATAATCACCACCGAGACCGAGTACGAGTATACCACGTAGTACTCAAGCCTCTCGACGCGTGCTGGGTTGAACGCACACCGAAATACGTAGTTTCTGCCAAGGACCCCTATAATATCCCAGGTAGCCTTGGTTGTCAGTCTTCAGTAAACATAGCATCCTTAAGATGAGTGGAGGACGATGGTTGATCGGCCAATACTCAAAGCGCCCGTTCATTTCCTTTGTTTTCGAAAAAAACTGAAGGAGCCACAAAAAACCTATCGCTGAGTTCCTCGTTTTTCCTCCTCGTTATTTCCCCCTAAAAGCACAAACAACTTCCACACGCCGGGCCGCTTTTCCCTAGGCGTATGCACAGCAACTGTGCTCCTTTAGCTCCAATGTGCATAATTTACAACCCCTCGTGTTGCCTTACCTGCTCTTGTCTCGGCGGCTCCTGTCGGACAAGCAGACGTTTCAGCTCAGGGGCACCCTCTGGTGTGCTTTGTCCCCGCCGCGGAAACGTCCCTCCCGCGTCGGCGATGATCGGGGGGCTTGGAGCAGCACTCTACTATTTCTTGCCGGGATACAGCCTCTGTCTCGAGCACGTGGTGTACCTCAGCCTCTCACCGACCTCCTCTCTCTCTGTATCCCTTCGCTCGATGTAGTGCGCCCTCATTCGGTTCGCACGGGAGATCATTTTAACATCCCGTGGTGACCTGAGTTTTGCCCGATAGAGGCACAATCTGCGGTGACGCCAGTTTCGCAGATGTTGCGGCGGCAACAATCTCCAATGTATTAAGGTTGGATTCCAACGCGAATATTGCGGCAATTGTTTGCTGAAAATAAGCTTTCGTCCAGTCTTGTTTCGCCCACATAAAATTACACCTGGTACCAATGTATGCTTTCTTCAGTAGACAGTATACCGCACCGGTCAATGTCGACGGCCGCTGTTGCTACTGCTGCTGACGTTGTTGCTGCTACTCCTGATTTGGTGTGTGTTGCTCCTGTTACAGCTGCTACACCTGCTCTTGTAACACTCTCAGGGGCGTTCTGGCCCTGGCAGCATGTATCTCGGTACTCCATACCTCCACCCGTTTCAGCTCTAACAGCTCTTGTATTGGGCAAGCGATCTCATCATCGCGGCACGTTGCTCCACTCTCGGGTTGAGACTTGTTGCCCTCCTGTGTGTTTGCTTCGCTTTTTAGCAGAAATTGGTGTTGTGCTCGTGCACAATGAACCATCGTGGCGGCATCTGCCACGGTGATGTTCGCCGCCTCTGTGGTAACTGAAGCCCCTGCAGCTGCCTTGGCCCTGCTAACCTCTTCGTTGGCAGTGCCGCTGCTCGGCGGGAAGCCTTCTGGACGTTCCATCCGGAAATCAGAGTATCGACCACTGGTCCTCAAGTGGGGATTTGCTCCCTCGGCGCATCCCCGCCCAGCGTGTACTTCCAATCGGAACAGAAAACTAGCGTGGCACACATGACGAATAAGCTCCCCAGGGTACATGAAGACATGGGGTAGAGTATATATTTTTGATCAAATGTAAAGTGTATTCACTGGGGCACCTCCCTGAAACACACCAAATGTACTCGGGAGAAACACACCCGTTGTTCCTACGTATCACTGACGGGTACCTATATTCACGACGTATCGTTCGTACTCTGAACAATTTGCACTCCGTCGTACATCACAACACGCTACTGCTACATCAGTAGCAGTTTGGGCATAACGCGAGTCGGCGCAGCACCCTTGTAGGATACCACCCCACTGACACTGCAGTAAAATACAACAAATGTTCCAGGCTGGAGCTCGTTTTTGGAAGGTAGGTCGTACATGAAATTCGGTATAACTAATGCCAAACTTAATTCCTCTGAATACCATGGCGACGTTATGTGTGCCGGGTATATTAGAGCGTCACTGTACTGTGGTAACCGTGACAAATCGTTTTTTGTTGATTTTCCTAGATTACACTTGAGTTGTTTGTGGAACAACATGAATCGTGTTTTATGCAGGGAGTTCCCTCGGTGGCAGTATGTTCCACGGCATGCAGACGACCACAGCTAGTGGATCACCATCCAGTCAGTGTAGCGCCTTGGAGTTCGTTGCACTAAACTGAATGCCCAAGTTAGGGTAGTTCTGGCCTTCGGGCACTGCACTCGGCTTAGGCGAAAATCCTGACATATAGTGAGACCCTAGCCGCCTTGAGGGACCTTGACCGCAGCTAAATCTCGTTCATCCTTTGAGTTGACGAATGTCACCGGCAATGCATATCATGCTGGCGAAGATGACAGCTTCGTGCATCGGAGAGCGGCGTCACATCAAACGTGGCCAAATCTTCCCGTGGTCGCATCTCCCACGGCTGCTCAGAGGAAATATACGTCTGCTCCCCATCCTCAATTCTGGATTCACAATGAAACCAGTACACTACACCGACATTCTCTACCATCAGAAAGGGTGTCTCTACTAATGTTTGAGTCGATTTCACCCTCTTGTTTTCAAGTAAGAAATCCAGCCTGGGCCGCTATCTCGGTTTCGACTCTAGATAAAAGTCCTCCTTGCACGCTGAGAACCATCTTTGTTGCTTAGCGTTACTGAAGCAACGATCATGTTTCTTGTCAATTTGGGTTAAAACTATGTTGGTTGTTGCCGCTATTTGATGCAATTAACATATGTGTTGAATTGTTGGGCCGGACGGGGCTGAGGACTGACTTCACCCCGCTTGAAAGGGGCCTCTCTATTTCGAGGTGGCCGTGTAAGCCTTGCACTTGGCAGCGCTCGAAACACAAATCAATGCATCAGAGGTTCCTTCTGGTACGACTGTCGGCAAAACCAGCACTCGAATAAGGTGGAACTCTTGGTATCATTGGCAATCAAATAACGTGGGCGATCGCAGGTAGGAAATATGGTTTATGTATCTACTGAAGACGAAATGACTATATGGGAAGTATGTGTGGTGAGGGGATATAAGCTGGGCAGAGGAAGGACATCCAGGAACAAGACAGGGACCCAAGGGTTACTACATAAGCGAATAATACGGCAGGCTATATAAGGCTGAAACCGACAGGCAACAACAACTTCTGGTTTGATGATTGGGTCTGAAGGCTTTGTCATATGAGTTGCATGAGGAATACTACTATTGCTGACCCGAATCAATTCCATTTGACCCACCTTCCAGGAGCTATCACCTGGAACCGAGGTGTTCTAAGAGCCGGGATTACCATGGCTGCAGCCTTCTTGTTTAAGCTAATGACGACCACTACGATGTTGGGTTCCTTCCTGGCCGTGGGTGGGCTCTCATCGTTACACTCGATGATACCCTCGGTGGAACTTGAGCGAAGAGAGGAGTCATGTCCACCGTGTGAATTGCTGTTCCGAAAGCTTGAAAAGAGCAAAAAAACTGGAAATATGACTCAAGTCGTCAGGGTGCAAGAACGCGGGGAGCCCAAGAGCGGCACGAGCTTGATGTTAGACTGGGCCACAGGGGCACTCGACCAGACGTGCATCTACCTACAACGATTATATGGTGAGGCATCGTGCGATAGTATTTAGGCCCTTCGAAGATGACACTTCTGCTGTGGATCTCCTGGTGATATATGTCGTCAGGTCGTCGGGTGGGGATTTTTCTCTCGTCGTTCGACCAAGATTGCCGTCCTTCGAGCGATAATAGCCTGTTTTGTAGGCTGACGCGTTGAGCTAGACGGAAAATAACTAAGTTGCGTGGTTGAAGGGAGCTTCAACCCAGGGGCGCGCGCAAGCGCTGTAGTTCCCTTTTTTCGTTTCGGCAACACCTAGCTGCCGCTGCTACGCTTTACACTACTGTATCATCTGACACTTTGAAAAAGTATAGCAGCACCGCCGTAGTGCGTCGAACGGCATACTTACGTTATCCGTAGGCCCATCGAACTCCAAGTTTCAGGGATATTCGTGTATCACGATACTCATTCTTCACGTACGATCTTCAAAACCATAATTTCTGCTGTAGAGCATCGTTACAACAGGCTACTATTAATATTAAGACTACACAGGGAGGTTTGACAGCTGTCGTCGATAACGTCGGTGTCCGTGTCGGCTCGGTTGCATGCATGAGGTCAAAAGAGCACCTCGATTTTAGCAGGCCCGAACACGACGAAGGCTATACTTTACGAAACATCTGAATCCTTTGAAAAATATCTAGCGCGCGACCTGGCGTGAAATCTCATAGTTGCACCCTATGAACTGCGCAGCTGTAGGTGAGTATAAAATGCAATTGGCATTTCCATAGGTCTGGGTAGTTTTGCAAGGGAGCACATTTTTTTTTTTTTTTTTCATCCCATTAATTCTCTTCGCCCTTCCTTTCTCTCTCCTTCCCAGTCATAACTCAGATCCGGGGTACAAAGTAGGATATTCTCCCTCCTCTCCCACTACGGTTCTTGCCTTGCATTTGTATCGCGAGAAGACTTCAGCCCTTTCTTCCCTCGTCGACTTGCGTCGGATTCCGCCTACCCACGCCACGAAGGCGCTCTCAGCATTTGGTTCCTTTTTTTCCAATAAAGTCAAAATCTCTTACCACGGTGGGATTTGAACTCGGGTACCAATGATGGTAGTCTTTGAAGCTGACCACTACTCTACCTGGGCGACCGGAGTTTCTACACCAACCCGAAAGAGTCAGGCTCAAACGCACGCCGCGTTTTTTTACGGCTTCCTGCGACATGGTATAATTCCAGCGTCTGTCGTTAAATATATATACCAACCGTAATTTGTGCAGGCAAGTATGCCCCCCCCGCCCAGGCAACCGCTCTGCAGCTGCACCGCCAGATGTCACTGTAGGGGTAGTACCTTGGTGTTGTGACGCTCCTCACTTTATTTTTTTAATTCTCTATATTCTACATTTTGTTTGATACCATCGACTTGCTCCCCCTCTCCCTCCCATTGGGCACTAGATCCCGGGGTCACATAGCGGACGCTCCACCCCCCTCCCCTCTACGGTTCGGACCTTCATTTTGACCTCGTGGATAATTCAGTTTTGTCTTCTCTTGTCGGCTCGTGTCGAGGTTGGCAAGCTCATGTAACGAATAGGCATATTTGTTGAATAGGAAAAATCCACCTTGGTTGGACTCGAAAACATGACCTTTGCTGTTGTATTGGTCAGGAGGTCCAACCACAACACCGCAATAGCGAAACTGAGAAACTCGGCGAACTCCAATCCCATGGCATAATTATATATATCGGTAACTTTGACGGTTAAGGAACCCGTCAGTAATCAATTAATCTGTCCAAAGAGTACCACCCTCAGTACTATTGGTGTGGGGAAGAGTACTTGATATTAGAGTATGGCAATATTTGCGGTAATAATATGAAAATGTACCCCCCTGCAAGCGGACGAAGCGCAATTATTAGTTGTTTGAGCATTTTGTACTGTCAATAGTTGTCTGCACCAAGTTGTATATCTTGCGGCACCCGAAAGAGCAGTTTATTTTTGAGGAGATTTAACACATGTAGTTGGGGAAATGTATCGTGTCCACAAACACGTACGGGCGCGTGAGCAAGTTCTTCCACGCCAAACATGCAATCTAATACTCACGTATCGTTGCTCAGAGCTTTGTATCAGTGATTTTGCGCCACGAAACGCACATACGCAGGGACGTCGCTGACGGCGTAATGTGCGTTGGATATATTAAATGTACACGGTAGTGGAACTGGATCGAGTTCAACTTTTTGTTCCACTAAACAGATACACCGCACGCAATATTTTCGTGCGCGTCAGGCTGGGGTGTCGCGCCATAACTTCATACATGTCGTGCTACTCTCGCTGATCGTTGTCGATTCCTACTCCATTGTAGAGCCGTGCTACCGTACGACCTTCACTTCGGCCCCAACAAATCACCGCCGATGAGGCTCTATGTCTGAGGAGCTCCAAACATATGTTTGAGTCCAATGTGATGTTTCAATATTTTCAGCCCACAGGGTCTTGTATTGCGCTTAGCGTATAATTGTTATCACAATCGGTTCGTGGGCGAGGTGTTGTGCCCCTCAAGCGAAGAGGTTACTTTTATATTCCACGCAGGTGCTGCCTCTACCGTAGCACGCATCTACATACGTAACCCTAACCCTAACCCATGGCCAAACTCTTCATCATAATTGTTCGTCCCCGGGGCATGGGTGTATTTCTGCAAGGGAGCCATGCTATATTGGGGAGGGGTGCCGACTGTTGGTGCTAATGTGTCTACCAACATGTACTGTGTAGAGCGAGCTTCAGCGTTAATCAGCCGTAAGCGCTCTCAGGTCAAAGAAGAACACCAAGGAGTCGCAACCGAGGGAAACCACCTATGCACAGTACATTACTCCTTTCTGTGCCCACTTTTGGCTCAACACTGATCTACTCTTGATGTTCCTACCCGTATCTATGTTTTCGTAGGAAACTCGCTTGCGATTTTTAACCGTCACCCATTGAACCGAATTTGAAATATATATGTAGGCGAAACCTGACGAACAGCCCAAGTTTCTATTGTACCAGTAGTTATTTTACAAACATCCTTCGTTTACGATAGTATATTTTCACAACGAGATTGGAAGTATATTGGGAAGTTTCTCAGTAGAGAAGCGGCCTTCAGTCCAAACGTGTCCAACTCAAGCCCACTCCCTCTACCATCTTTGCAGCTACGATTGGGAACCGGTGACAGCACATCTTGGACGATTTTCGCCTAGGATTGCGTCGACAACACGACGAAGCTCGAGCTACTGGGGATAGGGGCAGTGTGCCACACAAGCGTAATATATAGAGGTTTATCACAAATCGCTTGATAAGATGACACGCCACCACATTTTCATCTATAACATTGGCCCAAAAGGTCTAAGATATTTTAATTGAGTTGATGGGCCCACTCTCGCCTTTTATCAACAGGCCAGGAAAGTTGTGTGTTCAACGTGAAACGTGGAGCTGTAATTGACGGGCATCTGCCGGCTCGGACCATCAGCCGAAGCATGGTCTTCGAGCCAGCACTTGGTGCGAGCAAGGCAAGGTGTCCCTGCGAAGCGATTGAAAGGTACGCAACCAAACCGCGGTGTGTCGAGGTATCCCGCGACCACGCGAGACAGTGGTGCTTTCTTCCAGCGATACGTGCGCGAAACATTTCAATTTCAGGAATATAGATACATCGGTCAGGCCAGGTCTCTCGATCCCTATTTCACGATCTATATCTTAGAGCCTGAACCTTGTACCGTACATAACTTGTTGTTATGTTATGTAATATCTGAATCTTGTTTGCGGAGTGATGTTCGTATGACACGGGTCTGGGAATACTATTTTGTGGGGGGGGTCTGTATTCAAACCGTCTCTCGCAAAGCATTTCATACCTGTAGCCATTGGATAAACATACTTTAGATCGTGATCGGTCCGATGTGTGGAAACGTTCAACTACGATTAAACATATGGCGTCCATGTAATATCGGCGTATGGTTGACGGCACGCTCGAGATTCACACTCCTGCTACTGTCGGGAGCAGTCACCGTTTACCCTGCGTTTGCAAAATGTCTTTTGTTGGGCACCGTACCCATTCACATAAAGCTCCGTGACTGGTATATGCGGCGCATCTCAGCGCACCCGTACGTATATACCACATAGATTCTCACACGCACCTGACGAAGTTGGGCATCAACAAACTGCTCGATTGCACAGCACTCGTGTCTTTTTACATATTACAAATTGAAGCTAGAGCCTATAGTTTCTGCCAGGTAGTTGTATACACACTTCGGAAGCAAGTACAAATTATATGTATCCTCTTTGAACTGTCATGTGCGCCCCCGTTGGTCGAGTGGTCCAACCTCGTAACTACTAAGTAAGGTGTACATTGCGATTTTCGACCCACCGCGGCAGGCACCTTGTATTGTACAAATATGTATTACTGGCAGAAACTGTCCAGTCGAGTGTGTACGTGTGTTTGGACGCGAGGCGACGGGTAAACCAAAGCTGCCGCGATAAACAAGAAGGCCTGCACAGTAGAGGAGAGGGGAGAGGAGCGCCGGCTATTCGACCCGGCGTTTTAGTTACCATGGGGATGGAGCTGGTAAAGGTCGGCAAACGTTATATATGTGACGTAAAAAACTGCGTTGAAAATGTTTACCCCACACGAAAGCGTCAGTGCGGCAATCATACCTAACTAGGAAAATAAGTCGCCTCAGCTGTAGATCAGCGTTTCACTATGTAGGACTATGAACATAATCGGATGCGCACTGAATGTGTCTTGGATATTGCGCGCCACAGGAAATGAAGTTTCAGCTACTGCAGCAACTCTACGTTTGGAAGCACACATGTCACTGTATACCTGGTACCTACGTATGATATCATTGTCTTTCTTCTTGATACCTGATTTATGTGTATCTTATCGGCCAATAATCGAGCTCTGCCTTTGTCGTAGTATAACGCGCAAGATAACACGCCTGCCTTGAAACAATATGGTGTTCCCCAAAATGAGAGCGGCACGCCCAACGAAAACGGTTGCGATTTTAGCCATTCTCGTCTGGAACGTTCTGAAGAAACACCGCTCGGTGTTTGCACCTTTCCCGTTTATTAATATAATACCTTACATCTGTCCGAGGAGGTGTGTTGTCTTTCGTGTTGTACGGTAGGAACATGTCGCACCAAATTATTGCTCACGTGACGTGCTGCGCTTCCAACTTTGACGATTTCCCTGTGTGCTTGTGGGTCTTTGTTTACTGTCTTGCTCGTTAGGGTTTCGATCGTTCTGTCCAAGGACGGCAAGCATGCCCTTCCAGTAAACACGAGTAGTTGTGCCTTCAGTCACAATAGAGCTATTGAGTTGGCACCCGCTATAACCGATCATCGACGGAAAATATCAGCCTGCAAGTTCACGGATGGCACGAGACCAACAAACAACGACGACGTATGGCGCTGCATGCAACAAGCTAACTGCGACATCACTGACGACTGGCTCCAGCTCGTCGTCTTCAGAGATCCGAGGGACGTTGTCGTTAGCACGTACTTTCACATGAAGGTTCACTCTCACAAGAAGGTCGGAGACTTGGAAGATTTTGTGGCCAGGGAGTTACCGATCATTTGCGAGTATATGGCGGTTCGTCATATTCTATTCTCTGGTTTTCTCCCCCACCAGTCGATGGAGGTTTGGTATAACGACGCCATGGCTGACCCCTTGAGATGGTACTACCGCTTTTTCGACTCGGTGGGACTGCAGCTTCCGTATCAGACTGTCAACGACGCGGCTGAAGCTGCAGCTGCCAATAGACTCCGCTTCACGCCCAAGCACGTCGACGACCACCCGGGACAAGAAGCCAGGACTGACACAAGTGCAAGGAGGTTCAAGGATGAGGTCGGTCCAAACACGTTCAAGCTTGCTGATGAAATTCTTCGTCAGTGGCTGTCCCCCGTGTTCCTGGCAAAGCTAGGTATACAACCTGCGTAATAAGAATATGTGCGACCACAGTCGTGCAACGTTAGCAGAGGTTACGCGTTTATCCCTGGCGGTGCTCTTCAATTGAGGAGCTTCAAACTGCCGTTGAATCCCGTCTGTAGTTACTCCATATGTTTCATTGGATACCTGGCCCATAGGACTGTACCGGCATTACCTTCCGCTTTTGTCAAGGTGTATGTTGGGTGGGGTGTAGACAACTCGCACCCCCAGTGGTGCTAACCCTCGGAAAGTGGGTGCTACCCCTATCTTAGCACGAGTGGTGTTAGGGTTAGGGTTAGGGTTAGGGTTGATATGGAAGAAGTAGCTACACGTCGGCAGATAGCCTGTACTTTGAGAGAGCGTCGTAGAGAAGGTGAAGTCATATTGGTTTCCTTTATGTACGAGAGAGGGACACTCTGCAAGTTTGGGTCGTTGATAACGATATCTCAATAACGCCGCATCACGGGGTAGGTGGGGTTTGTGACAGGAGTGTATACATTATCATGTGAACCACGGGTTTCTGAACACTCGCTGTCGTGAACTTGCCCCCCACCGCACTTACGGAATATATGTGTTCATTGCTGTGGGTTCTTCGTTTTGGTAACATGTAACAAGGAAATCCCGAGGCCCAACCGCAAGACCGTCTTAGTTGGTTTATGGCCAAAACTTTGACAGTTGCCTTGGCAGGAGTTCCCCACTACCCAGTACTCAATATGTGCGCCGTCACCCAAGGAGACTGACGTCGGTCGACAAGTTGGCTGGTGAAGCCGGCTGATGGTCAGCCGAATTTCCCGCCGGAAACAGGTGAGGGTGATGGGCAAAAATGGCCGTCCCCGGCCGCGCGAGGGCCGCCCAAAACAAACGCGTGTATTCCGTATTCGGTCGTTGTCTCTACGCGTAGGGAAACAACGTATGCCGTATAGTTGACACCCCGCCTAACAACTAACTACTTTTGGCTTCAGTCCTGCCGATTCACAGCTCTAACCCTCTCTCCTCTTCATTGTCGGATGGGTGCTGAACACCGTTTCTTAATTAGTCACAACGAATTCGTTGCCGACCGCTTTTTATTAAACTATTTGTGCACATAATCACCTGTTTCGTGTCATCAACCCAGAATACGCAGAAAAGGGCGCTAAATGATGGCGGAGATGCCTGCATGAGACAGTGTGGTGGACGTGGTAGTCCAGAGTTTCTCCGCGAGCCGCTGTCGGCCGTGCTCGTCAGCTTCGTACAAAATAAACTTATGGTAGGGAACGTTACACTCATCGGACCATGATGATTAAGACGAACGCATTATCAGACAGCGCTGAAAAGGTTGTTTGTGAGCGTGGTGGTTGAACCAGCCTCGACGTGCTCGGCCCTACGGATATATGAACTTTACCGGATCGTTCCACTGGCCGGCCTACAGCAAAGTTCCTCGGATGCTTGCCGGAGAGCGTCCCTTGCTGCGACGATCCACGATGGATTACCCCGAGACTTGGTTTGGAAATTTCCAACCACGCCACATGCCCATGGCGGTACCAATACCAAGTGCAATTCGTAGGTTCGACTGAGTATCCCTACTTCAATAGTACCCCATGCTACTGAGCATTGGCAAGATACATAGGCTGGGATATACACCTTTTTTCTGCTTCATTAAGACGACATTGTTCGCGATCATGAACTCGGTGAGCTGCTGGGTACTGCTGTTGCAGCAAAGTGCTTACATCAACCCTGAAGCCGTGGGGGTCTGCGTGTGTCGTAATAGCACGGCAAATCCTCTTAACGGCATGAGGATGGGCTGCCGCCGGTGAGCAGTGCAGTATATACATGCATTACTCGTACAGCAGTATCATATTATTATATCAGATGATTTAGGATGTTTGTTATTCGGGACTTTTACCATGAGGTTGCAAATATAGATACTTACACTTTCGAGGTAGTGTCTACGCCGTGCAGATAGTAACGCGGCCCAGCTCTTCTGGGGATGAGTCTAACTACACTCGGAAAGGTACCCAGACCAGTTTCCCGATTCTAGAGAGCCGCAGTGGCGAGTAATTTGGACTAGTTTATAATTGTATGTAGTCAGAACAGTGTGACCGTTAAACAGAACGGGGGCTGTGTTTAATCAACATCGTATTTCTTCTAAGAAAATAGGAAAATGAGCTAGTCTTAAATCCTCGCAACTGTGACTTTCAAAAGGCGGGAAACTGGCTCATAGCAAATAAGAGCGGGCTCAGACCCCTCGCTTAACGGGGCACGAAACTAGCTCCAACGCAAACACAAACTATGTTTACAACCTCAAAAACAACATCTCGCATTGAAAGCGGCCTTACCGTACAACACGGCAGAAAGCACACCCCGCTTAGATAATACACGCGCTCCCATGTGGACGCCCGGTGATGTATATGTTTGCTCTTCATTTCGCTCATAACATAACCACCGGGGGTACGTTGAATACCGGACCCTTCAACGGAAATGCGCTCGAAACCAGCAACGAGCTCCAAACTTGCCATACCACCTGGTAGATATCAATCACCCACAACACCCTCCTACTGAGCCCTAAGCCCCAAACACCCGCGTCGGTAGTAGGGTTGTGGCCAATCACAGGGCCTGAAGGGTGTAATTGTTGAAATACCTCGAAAAACAATACCTGGTAGTGCGCAATGCTACGGTGTATTGTTGTTTGGGGCATCGACTAGAAAGAAACAGGTAGGGTTGTACATCGCCTCACGCAAAACCCCTTCATTTATGTTAGAATAGTTTCGTAAGCAACCATGCCACGCCTCATACGGGACACCCCACCTATTATTGGACCTCTCTATGGTTTAGTTTTTGAGAGAGAGAACGGACAATATGGAACCGAAGGCGCGTTACCCATACGACCAAAACAACATCATTCTCGGTACAAAATTACAGGCTTGTTTTCATGTCTCACCAAAACTCACGGTTTTTACTGCTTGTGAAACTTGCCCTTTACCTTTCTCGGAACACGGACAAGAAGTATGCCATGTCTCGTGGGAAACTATAGTCGATTTTTTGCGATATCCTGCCCCCAGTATGCCCCAAACGAGCTGATTTTCCCTGGACATACAAGCATTCCTTCGCCCAACGAGATTTACACCCCATGCCACCCTGTGTTGTAATCACGTCTCAGCAAAGCTCACGATTTTTCCTCCTGGTGAGAGTTGAGTTGTAGTCATGTCTCAGCTTAACTCACGTTTTTACCTGCTTCTGAAAACTGCAATTTACCCTCTTCTCAACACTGACAACAGGTATACCAAGTCTCGGGGGGGGAATGATCGTCGGTTGTTCGAGACATGCTGCCTCTAGCATGGCCCAAACGAGTCGATTTGCCCTGGACGTGCATTCGTTCGCCCAAGGAGATTTACACCCTGTGCCGCCCTGTCCATATCCTACTGCATATTCACGTTCATATATTCCTGCAGCGTTACCTCCATGTATTACTGCACATTTCTCCCATCTATGCCCAGGTTGCCTAACAACCCTACTCTTTGGTCCCTGCTTCACGTCATATTTGCATGTTTTCCGTCGAATGGTGGGGAAACCTTAGTCAACAGGGGTTAATACCTAAATATAGTTGAATTGCGGAGGAATACCCCCCCACACACATTGTGGTCAAAAGGGGGGGTCCTTGCGCAGCCTCCTGCACCACAGTGCCGTCAGCCCCAATAGCGTGTAGAGAAGAGAAAAAACGGTCAGCGTGCTCGGAATGGACTGCAAGCGTTTTACCACGACGTAATTCTGTGAGTGAATTTGAGAGAGGCTGGGGCACGTGCGGGCACCAGCCTCGGGTTAGTTTACCCTATAAACGACAAGGCGCATAGCTTTCGTTGACCTTTGCCTTAGGGTTAAATATTTTTTTGTGTAGTAAACAGAGCTCCTCGAGAGAAGAGTCTCAGAAAATTACTGATGCATCGGTAAAATAGCGGGCGTCCAACTTGCATTTATTTCCTGCGAAGAAATTAACTTTTTGACAACCTCCGCCGTATTGTTTGCTGCAGTAAACCTACCGCATGGATTTTCTCATAATACTCCCGTGGCGTTGATTCGCTGCTACTGTTGTGCGTATATTTGTACGAGTTTAAGAACGTTGGTGTAGGTATTATGGATGTATCAACCATTCACATTCACCTTTCGTTCGGTAGAATGTTTCGAGGAAATTTCCGGGAAATGTAGAGTCACCAATAGTGACAGGAGAAATCGAAACATGCCTCAGTCGCGTTTCTCTCCCGTTGTTGGGCCGTTTTGGGTCCTGCGTTGGGTCAGCGTTAGGGCTAGGGGTTGGGTTGCGTCTGCGCACGTACCTTGATCCCACCGGGAAACGATAGTTTCTTAATTAAACCATTTGATTTTGAGGCGGACGGCCCAGGCCAACACGTCCGACATTAAGCACCGTGAACCGACATTGTTTATCTACGAGTGACCCGACACCAAGAATTTTTCCAACGAAAAACGAATACGGCTCGTACTGTACGCAGTAGGTACGTACATACACAGCATACGACTACATACAAATATATTGATGTACGTTTGGAAACGAATCAACTTGCATCTCCTCGGTTGTGTATCGAGTTATATTCATTGTTATTATCATCGAGGAGTCCTCCGACAGTCGCATGCCCAGCCTCACACCTCCAGCGTGACAAAGCACACGCCGAACGACTCGCTGGTAAACCAGCACAGACAGGCGCTATTCCCTGGGCTTAGCTATCGCGCAAATCACCCACACGTATAGTTTGTGGTATCACAGAACAGTATTATTACAGCAGTGTAGTGGGGATGCTACTTCGAGGAGGTGCCTGTGCGAGTAAAAACCCTCGTAGCACTGCTGTTGGATGTATACAGCGTACTGAGAGCAAGCAGTTGCCTGCGGTGCCGTCTATCTCGAGGCATAATTACCGGATGCTGCAAAGTGCCCGTCGTACATCGTTGGAGCGGCATACTCGTCAAGCATACTGTGGCTTGTACCCTCCTCTTGCCGTACCCGGCGGCAGGACCCTTGGCAAACAAAATGCAATGTACCTTGCTGGCTGGCTATGAAATAATTACGCTTGTGTCGAGACTCTGTCTCTGTGGAGAGAGATGGCAGAGGTGGCACCGAAGTGTCTGTGAAAGTTACTTGTGAAGACTAAGAAAAGTCATTGTTTGAAAAGGCGCTTTGGAAAGAAGATTGATCTGAGAGGTCAATGGAAAGGGAGAAGAAGAGAAGAGAAGAGGAGTAGAGTGATCGAGGTAGGGGATGCCTGCACCCGATCATCTCGGTACAATGCCCATGCTACGGACAGTTACATTCTACCGTAGTGCGTACCGTTCCCTGAAATGTTATCTACAGCGTTATAGTAACGTTATAGCAACGTTCTCAGCATAATTCCTGATGGAGATGCTTTGAACATACAATAGAGCGCACTACGAGTAAGACACACTTGTAATCTATCCGCATGCTGTATTTACCCGAATATCTAGACTAAGATACCCATGTACTCGTATCAGTGCGTAGTGACTGCATATCACAATATATTCGTATGGATCTCAACGTCCATACGCTAACACGCCCCCGTGATGAAAATCAGTAGCTAGAGTAACGCTTACGGTGTAGAAACCTGATACTCAAAAATCAAAATAAACGAATGAAGAATGAAATAATGGTACAACGTGTTCAGTCCTGCGCGAATGCAGCGGCAATATGGAATACAGTAAACACAAAGTCCACTACATATTCAGTCTCGTGTGATGACGGTGGCAATATGGTTGTACTCATGTCAGATAAGCTAATCGTGGTTGTACATGACTTCTGAGTCATAAACTACATTGAAAAGCGTATAAAGGTATCTGCTGTACTTGTAACCCGCCCCCTCAATTGAATGCTACAATAACAGAACTACGGAAATAGTACGTAATATTGCAGAAACAAAGCATGTCGGTGGGTGTGTACCCAGACAAAAATAGCAATGACCTACTGTATGTGCCCGTACGTGTGAATACTCATTCGTCCAGCAACCAACATTGGATAGTTGAAGAGACATTCGATAAAACTGTTAAGTGTGCCGTGTAGACGTGCGTATGTCCTCATATAAATCCTACAGAGTAGTACCTGGTATAAACAAAGCCAAAGAAGAAACAAAATCGAAGTGTGAATACCAGCGATATATACCCCAGAAAAGAAGCGTTAATCCGTCGGCTGGGTTTTCAACGCACCACTCGAATGAATACCCAGAGCAACATGAAATTGAAGTAGAAACTGATGACGTTCGTCGAGTACAGCGGAAAAGTGTACTATTCAGTTGTGTACATGTATGTACGTACGTATTCGCAAGTGTTTAGGAGCACATATTGTACGGCAATAGACTACGTTGGGCGCAATCGTATCGCAAAACATTGTCGTGGTGCTGTGGTGTTGACGAGCGAGCTATATCCTAGCAACGAAACCGTAAGAAAGTATCTACTGTATTTATTCTACGCCCCCTGAATGTATCCTAGGACTAAGAAATCGAACAACATCGAAAAGAAAACGTGGACGTCTACAGGGATGTGTCCAGCGCTATATACTGCGATGTGTGTAATACGTACTCAAAGAAACGCTGTCGAAAGCTAAATAACAACTAATAACAAGGCAGATGTTTATCCGTGACGGCATACAGCAGTGCGCATCATGTTTGATCTTAGATAAAACGTACTCGTGTGAAAATACTCTACGTACAGCAAAGCCAACAGAGAAAAAGTATAAAGATGTACCCCCCCCCCACGAACACCAAGATAAAAAAAAAACAGAAAAACAACAACCTACTGCTCCAGTACAATAAAGCTGCAGTTGTAGTCGTAGTCGTTGCTGCTCGTGATGCTGAAGATCTCCGGTTTTCGTGCCGGTGTTGCGTAGATATGTTGTACTGCTGTGTAGTTGAAGTGATGCTGCTGCTGATGATCTTGTACGTAAAAGAGCAGACCAAAAGATGCACGAGTAGATGAAGATGGCTGTGAAATGATGTTAATGATGGCGATGTAGACCTTAAATGCGGGTGAAGACTTGTCCCCGTACGAGTCAGTCCGTAATATTGTGCTGGGCCTTGTTGCTCGACGAGTGCGAATACCGGTTGTTGTTGTCGCGGTTGGGCCGCGTTTTGCGGTGCAACCCGAAAAAATGCCAGGCATGCAACAAGAGAGTGTTGGAACTCCCGCTTTCCGGAAAACGAGCAACATCTCGCCTAGAGCAGTGTTTGCGTTATGGCTACGATGTCGCCGAATACGTAGCTGGTCCCTAATGCGCTGGAGATGGCGGTGGCCAGCTGCTTGATCAAGACTTCGGTGGTGGTGTTGTTGAGCTGAACCCTGATGAAAACGTAGACGGCGATGTTGTCCTCTTGGATTCTGGAAGAAAAGCTCTGAACCTGAAAAATTTCGAGTTGATTGCTGTAGACGCTGATGCAGAGGTGTTGCCCCTGTTCTAGGCTGATAGTAGCAGGTTAACCGACAGGGCTTGACTCTCCCGTAGCAGGCTGAGTACCCTATTTCATCAACGGCCTGGCGGCGTGTATGCAGCACTTGCTGGCCTCCTACCCCATACAGAATGGACGAGGACGAGCTTCCCTTCCGAGTCTAAATTCATTTTTCCGCGTAAAAGCGTGAAGACGTTACTGGAAATGGATGCCTAGAGGTAGGCAAGAGGTTATCCCCTCGATGCTACGCGGCGTAGCAGATTCGTCAACGAAACTGGCTTAACGTTGCAGCACGTGTACGTCTGCTCATCGATACTTGCATGAGGACAAATCTATTTGTACGCATTTTGCGCTTGGTAGCTCGAAGAAACGGTTTTAATAACGACTTCGCGCGTATTGAATAGTGTGAAACCGGCTCGACACTAACTGTAGTTGTGATGGCGGAGAAACAGAGGTCTTGTGACGTTTCTTCGTGCTATACAGCGTGGAAGTAGTATGTAACAAGCTTCGTGTGTCATGGGCAGAAATAGTTCGTGTTTCGCGCTTACAGCTTCAAAGTATGATGGTATCGAAAACAAAGCTTTGCGTGCGATGTGGTAAAAATTGTCGTGGGACATTTTTTTGCGCTTACGGCGTGAACATAATGTTGAACGTACGAGTACGAGTTTCCCGCAGAATATCGTGAAACCGAACTCATTACTCGTACATGCTACCCGCTTTTATGCGTGACAGCAGTCTCCTTATCTGCTTCGCGCGTAGAAGCGTGAAAACAGTATTCCTTGTAGTAACCCTGTCGAACGAACTTGATGAAAATCGCTCAAGAGAGTCGACGTCGATGCTGTCGGGTAGATGATGATCTTCGGGTTTCTGGAGCATGAATCATACTCTTCCGCACTCGAAAACTTGAAGTTTCTCCGAATGTAAAACGTGACGAGCTCGCCGGGAGACGTCGTTCCGTGTTGCCAGTCGGTGCGTAGACCAAAGTCGAGGCTTATAACCTGAAATAATGACGCGTGTCTCGAGGCTCTGTCTCTGTGAAGAGAGATGGCAGAGGTGGCACCGAAGTGTCTGTGAAGATCACTCGTGAAGAAGAAGAAAAGTCATGGTTTGAAAAGGTCCTTATATGGCCATATTGGAAAAAAGATTGATCTGAGAGACCAATGGAAACGGAGAAGAAGAGGAGAAAAGAAGAGTAAAGTGATCGAGGTGTGGGATGCCTGCACCTGATCATTTCGGTACAATGCCCGTGCTACAGATAGTTACATTCTACCGTAGTGTTTACCGTTCCTTGAAATGTTATCTACAACGTTACATGAACGTTCTAGCAACGTTCTCCGCATAATTCCTGATGGAGACGATTTGGACATGCAATAGAGCGCACTAGGAGTAAGGCGAACTCGAAAACTATCCGCATATTGTACATACCCGAATATCTAGACTAAGATACCCATATACTCGTATCAGTGCGTAGTGGCTGCACACCACAATAGATACGTATGGATCTCAACGTCCCTATGCCAACACGCTAAACTAAGGCAACGAATCACCTGGATCCCATCACGGATTCGAAACAGTATCCGAAAACACAATTTCTTGATTTTAGGGTTAGGTACTAGTAGTATTTTCCCTCGATCCTGACAATTAACTTTGTTGGGGCAGCCCCCCCCCATCACATCACAGATTAGCCGGGGAGCGCTAATCTAATACATAGGGGGGGGGGTGTACTCATGTTGTGCACGGCCGTAGTCATATGACCATAGACCCTCGCATCCCTACAATGCCGGGACGGAGCGCGTTGGGTTTTCACCAACCAGGCAGACATTGCTTGCACCAAGCGCGAAACGCCGTGAGGTATTGGGCGAGTCGCATGGAGGGTGAGCTGCATCCTGCTAAGAACCGCCTCTGAGGCGGACTTGCATATGGACGACAGCTTCAATGAGTTAATTTAATTTCTGGTGTGGCCACTTCCGGAGACAGCAATGGGTTTTACTATGTAACTGCCTCGCGGACGCCTTACCATATTAACACTACGTGAAACGACCATTCCCCTTGTGCGGAACAAAGGTTCTCCACCCCGCACAAATGATCTACTCGACCGCCAGCTTTGGTGACCGCCAAAAAAAAATAACAAAACAAAACGGCACCCTGGTTGTCTAGCTCACGCAGCGAGTGGCGTGTTTTACAGCGTCGTTGCCAACCGACGCCAACCCAACCTATAAATATATCGGGAGGGGGGGGGTTGTTTTGGATACTTTTCAAAAGCCGTGTGCGATTACTATGTGATTCGCCGCATTCTTGAGCAGCCCGTCAGAAAGACACTGCGTCCCATACCGTTATACTGGAGGTCGTGCATCGTGCATGCTGTGGGCGATACAAACGCAACTATTAGTGATCGTGCGGGCGGCATAGCGAACACACGCGAGGCGAACCCTGTCCACCCTCGGCATGTTCTGATGCAAAGCACCTCGTGGTTGCCCTTTGTTTCTGGGACTCTAAACCACGGGAAACATACCAGGTATACTGTACGCCCCATGGTACCGTCGGCGGTTACGTAGTGAAGAACGTACACCGGTGTGTGATACGCACGAAGACACGGAACAATCAGACACCGTATCACCTATAAAAGTATAAAGTGTAGTAGAAGGAGTGGCTACGGTAATAACAACACCTCCCTCGTGCACAAATACAAGCGCTTGACCTTTTTAAGGCAGTCGCTGTGTGCTGCGTGTTCGTTCCCCCCGTGCATGTGGTGGCGAGATGTGTGACGGTGAAGGAGGAACGTCCGCCCGCCCAGATCCTGTCTGACGGGTAAAGCTCATCATCGAAACTAAACCCGTGCCTGATGATGGTACCGGTATTGGATACGTACCTGATACAAGATTTTTGCGGCTCACGCCGCCCCTTCAATAAAGCGAGTCCAAGACAAGTGACGATGGCTGCAGTGAGCATTTCGATGACAATGTGGAGTTAATGCTGCCCATCGGCCCGTGGGTATGGTTTGAGCGGAGTGGTAAAATAGCCGCATCAAACACCGGCATGATAACTATCGTGATAATATCACATAATCGGAGTGGTAAAATAGCCGCATCAAACACCGGCATGGTAACTATCGTGATAGTATCACTTAAGGAATTGAAGTGGCCAAACATCCGCCATAAATGCACGACCTTCAGAAAATAATGCCTCAATACACGGTATAGTTCAACTACCACACCAAAAACCAGCATCAATTAACCGGCAATCCCGCACGAGTTTATTTTAACCATGATACAATTTTGAGGGTCCGAACACAACAAAAAGTAGCATCACATAAAGTTATGGCTAATGTCCCATGAACGTCCTACAACTCGCCCCGAAAACCCAACGCCATGCACTATTTCAATACAAGGCGACGTCTCACGAAAAAAAAAAAAGATCAACCTTATACGATATGAACTAACAGCGTCCAAAGAACCCACCCACGCACTACAGTGACAGGTCGTTTGAAAAAGGCAACTCCCCTTCAACGACGACCGACCTAACCCGAACCATACTCAACGCACCCGCCAAATGACCAACACCTCAACCGTATATTAAACAAACGAACATCTTCCTAAGAACCCATGCACATACTAATTGATACCTTATAGGTACAAATAAATAATGCACACTCTTAAAAACCCAAATCACTAATTATTTAAATTCATCCAGGTGCTTCAAAGTTTTACTCCATAACCTGTCCTCGCACACCTCTTCTTATATACCATACATAGCCACAAATAGTAGATCCACTCTATCACGTCAACTCGTCAGAACACTACAGTATAGCTGGTACGTTTATTTTAGACTTAATTTTCATTTTCATTTTCATTTAATTTTAATTATTTCTCCCCCCACAAATAGAAACACACTTCCTGAATTCTACAGCCTCAGATTGTGTCCCCCTCATACGGGATGTACATCCTACACGAGGACATAGAAAATCCGTAAGTACGCGCGATCGAAGTATTACACCCAGCTAGCAAAGATGAGATTCGACGAAATCCTCGAGCTCACAGATGTTGTTTTTTAAATATTTTAAATATACTACAGCAGCGACAGGTCGTGTGAAGAAGGCGACTCTCCACCACTACTACGGCCGACATACCCCAAACCATAGTCAACGTACCCGCCTCATAACCGATATATCAACCTCGTATGACACAAACGAGCACCGTTCAAACATCCCACGCACACATGTACTACAACAGTGACAGGTCGTTTAAAGAAGGGAACTCCCCACCAACGCCAAAAACCCAAATTCATGCGCTATTTGAATGCTGTAAAGGCATCGCCCCACGAAAGATACGACAACTCAGTTTTACACAAAACAGTCGAACATCGTCCCAAAGCCCCAAGCACATACTAGAGTGAAAAGTCGTTTAAAGAAGGCAACTCCTCACCATCGACGACCGACATACCCCAAACCATACTCGACGCACCCGCCTAAAAACCAACGAATCAACAGTATACTAAACAAATGAATATCGTCCCAAGACGCCATGCATATGCTACAGCGACAGGTCGTTTAAAGAAGGCTACTACCCACCAACGGCGACCGACTAAATCGACCGACAAAACCCAAACCAGACTCAACGCAATCGCCTAGCCCCTAAACAAGGGCGAACGATCCAAACGAAAATAATCACCAAAACACACCAGCATGCAACGTACGTAGCACGGGACGACCCAACATGGTACACTTATATTTTTATGTACTCAAACGGTGCATTAAAATGCCAATGTACGTATCATCGCTGACACGGAACGTCAAGAAATACGCTATAACTTCAGAGCTCACCTAACGCGTTATGCACGGCGTCAATGGTCGCCGGAATAACATAAAAGAGCACGTGCAACATAAAGCAAATGCAATGGAGTGGGCATGAATGAACTGGGCAAGTGAACTCTCGACCAAAGTACAAAGTTGGTCCTTTTATTCGACCGGAAGTGGTATATAAGGGACCTCAAAATCATGACCACCGTTTTAGCGCACTATTGATGTCGTATAGACGACCCGTACCAAGTCGTGTGCGGGATATTGGTGTATATGGGACCTCCAACCCTATATGCAGACTATATGTATCGACTGAAAATATGTGTACGGTTGCTGTAGCAGTGCTTTCAGTTGTTTGCTGGAGTTCCGCGTCGAAGAAAGGTTTTTACGCGCGAACCGGACAACAAACCACTACGTGACAATGACGTCAGGAAACACGTCTCTTTCTAGTGGGACATCGATACGCTTTCTGAATAGCGTATATAACAGAAACACTTGTGTGGTAGCGAGCAGCTCGAACTGACTTAAACTGAAATCGGCGGAAAGATAAGAGTAGTACGTACTCGTAGTGGTTTCGAGCTCTGAATCGAAGTTACTATGCGTTTGTGGCGAGCGAGCTGATGTCTACCGTTATTAAACGTGACCAACCCAATACAACAATGAAACAGCAAACAGCGTATGTGTATGTGTTCTTCACATTAAACCTTTCTTTCTACCCGTCGGCATCCAGCACACCCAGTGTCCGTGCCGATTCTTCATCCTAAAAAGGTACCAGTTATACGGTCACAAAACTACGACACAGAGATACTACGCTCCGTGCAGTAAGAAGAGCAGACAATGCAATGCCATATACGACAGGCAAGACCTACCCTGCTAGCAATACAGGTGCATGCAAGAGAAAAAAGATTGAAAAAAAAAGCGAAAGGGAAAAAAATAATAAAAAGTAAACATACTGAAGCAAATCAACAAGCAAGCAACCAAACGAAAGCATGACAAAATAAAAGAAAGAAAGTGTCGTACTTCTCCCAAAGGAGATGCGGCATCCAATAAAAACCAAATCAAATGAAACGAAATGAAATGGACCGAAAAAACAGCGCCAATAGAGCAAGACAAGACTAAGAACGACAGGAAAGGACAGGCAGCCGGAGCACACCAAAAGCACATTCCCTTCCAGCCAGCCGAGGCAGGTTTGTGCCCGTAGTACAGGCAGGTTCTACCAGCTAGTCGGTATGGTACCTGCTCTGTTTGCCGTCTCTTTCCTGCTTTCGTCCGCCGCGGTTTCCCTACGAACCCGGTCTCCATTGCCTTGGGCGCCACCCATACAACTGATACGTGGCACTTTCTACTCAGTTCTGTATAAGAACCCGTGAAGGCGCGCCAGCCACGTACGTGCTGGGCTGTTCGGATCTGCACGTACTTTTTCACCATCTGGCACCCTGTTCCCATTTGGTATTTTGACACTGCAGTGGGCCCATCCCATTTGGCACCCTGCTCCCACCCACAAGGTGCAGAAATATAGTCAGCCCTCCACAGGAAACGCCGGAGGCCCACCTGGCACCTCAATCCCATTTGGTACCATGTAGGCCATACATATGGTTTACAACTCCTGCTATACATATAACCGTATTGAATGCACGTACAGATTCGAATAGCCTCGCACGTACGTGCAAGTTCTCCGCCGCCGGTGAAGGTGTGGGCATGAACATTTCGATGTGAAGGAAGAAAATTCTCAGCTATGTTCGCGATCGAAACGGAGGCATGAACCGTAACGAGGTTGAGAGGGGAGAGACGTGCTTGCAATGTGTCTCCCGGTCTGAATAGCGCGGCTGTATTTATTTATATGGGGGCGCGTGGTGGCGAACGTAGCGGCTGAAGGTTATTGAGAAGTTTGGGTTATTGCCGACACCGAAGTTCCGGGTGAAAGAACATGAAATTAGGCATGCGTGAGCTGGGCTTGTAAATGAATGGGAAGGGTATTGAAATAAAGCTCTGTCATTGGCTGGTCGCGTGCAGGAGAGACTTGACTGCAATAATTTCGGGGGCGTATGGTCCGAAGGGCTCTGAGCGCTCTCAGTCTAAACGTGAGTTGGAAATATACTTATTTAGCACAATGTACTTACCGCGCTATCGTGCAAACCATAATATATGCTCAATATTGTATACAAATGGCCTTTGCCGTAGGGTGTCCTGTTATATCCAATATTTTACTCCAGACCCCCCCCCCCCCCCCCTCCCGAACGTTCAATGACCCAGCCCAATCCGAACTCTGACCGTCACGCTCTATTCTCTGCTCGGCTATCAAACACTCACAACTCGTTACAATCACATTCAATCAGTGCCACCTAACCCCCCCCCTTCCATCGCGAGCTTTAAGGCGGGCGGATACGAAAGCCGATCCATTGTATTGGACACGCTGTCGTCTCCACTCAAAAATCCGCGGCGGTCGAAACTCTCGCTAATGTCACAACGAACGGTCGTCTATGGGGAACGCAGTAGATGTGGTAACTTGACGCTTTAACTACATGTTATCTCTTTTTTCGATGAACTGTGACATCTGTTTTAGTTCTTAAACGCCTTCAAATTGCCCATATTCCTAGAGAATGTTATATTTTGTTTTGGCTCAATTATTGTGGATTATATGTTCACATGTAGACCACGACCACCCTATCGTTAAAACTGCTACATAAAATCCCATGATACGAACGGTCACCCCTGTGGAATGCCCCGTTCCTATTCCCCGTTTCTATCTCGGACGAAACCCCCCGAAAACTTAATGTGAATCAAATCAAGCTAACCCATAATTTGCACGGCTATTTTACACTCACACCATGTGGCCAGCGTAATACCTGAAAATGCTTCCCATGCTATAGCTATTATACGTTTTTGAGGGTGAAGTAGAGACCTCGCTATCTTCCTTCCTCGCCTCCCTCACATAGTAAAGTAAACTCAGTCTTCGTGCGCACTGAATTTGCATTGCGGATATACCTTGCGCACATAACTGGTTACCCCCGCAGATATTTCCCGAGTGCGAGGCCAACTGCATGAGGTCTCATGCCCCCGGCCGTCAATGCCGCCCCCCTGGGTAGCGGAGGGTATACGCGAAGTAGTTTGAACAACACTATGAAGGCTTCCCTGGACGCCTTAGGTTTGTCCCTCTCGTTAACGAGCCGTGTTCGCGGGAACGCGCGCCCTGCCCTTCGACTCCAAGCAATGTACCTGCACTGATATGGGGAGCGACCTTACTCGAATGCACCCTGCATTCCTCGGTGAAAGATATTGCGGTCGACCTTCCTCGAACGCACCCGGTACTCCTTCGTAACAGAAATTGAGGTAATCCTGCGTCAGGCAAGACGTGGGATGGATATTCTCGTTCGCGTGTATCCACCACTTTGATGCTTTGCACAAGAGGAACTAGGACACTGTACCCCCCCCGCCGGATGCCATATCCGCCGTTGCGCGTCGGGCGTGTCACACGAAAGTTACCGTACCTTTGTGTGCGTGTTGATAGTTACCTCAACGCGTTTATATTGGTGTCCAAACCCCTTCTCTTCTTGGGCGTTAATATGAGCGTTACTCCCTACTCCCACAATGCGAAAAACGGCAGGGGGCCCGAGGTTAGTGAAGCCAACGCGATTGGAGCGGTCATGTCGTCTTGTGAGTGCTGCACCTTTGTCAAGCGGTAGTCATCTACCTACACGATCGTGAAAGCTGGATGGGTAATTTCTCCGCAGCCGTGCGCTCTGACATATACATTGGCGCAGGTGTTTTCTCCTCCCAACGGTCCGCCACCCTTACGGGTTTGAAACATGGCAACGCGTACACGTATACTAAATGAGAACTACAGTCTGGACATGCAGTCACTTGACAAATATGAACCATGAATGACGCATGATATTATTCAGGCTGCTGCATTGTTTGGCTGAATATTTTATGATCTACGGGGCTCCTTGGCTACCGAACCACGCGGGACCCTCTTTGTGTTGCAATAGTTGACGTTATAGGCTTACCTGATAGAATAGTTCATTGGGTTAAGCCCGACTGATTCCTCGCAGCCATTTTTGGGTGGGGTGTAGAGCTTTTCAAACATGGATCCCCAGAAATATGAGGTGCTACCCCTAGCGTAGAACGCGTCGAATATGATCTGAAACTACTTGACAACCAAATTGTTTCCCGTCCAATATTGAAGATAGTATAGCTGTAGTCAGGATACGTGTAAATGTCGTCAAATGATATGCGTCAGTTAATGGTGGATAGTAGTTGCTGCATGCATCTAGTCCGTGATCGTGGTCACAGGACAGACTCCAACGAATCTGGAGTGACAGAACAACGAAGACTACTTCTCCGAATAAAATCAAGTATTAGATTCGGTCGAAACCCCCGCTTTAACCAAGAACATCTGCTTGTTTCTTGGCGCCGTAAATTAATGAGCATTTGACAAAAAGGGGGACACCCCCCATATATCGTGATAAACGAGGGGACAATACCAAGCACCGGCGGCGAGGTTATCGTTACCGGGGTAGTCGTCAACACCAATCCAACGGCCCAGCGCATTAACGGTAGACTCATAGTCACATATTAACCATCACTTCACTGTGACCGAACAGCTCAACAGCTCACTGCCTGATACAATAAGACTCTCCTATCCTCTACGCCATGGGACGTACCTGATATACGCGTATACGTATACGGAGGTACCGGCACTACTACATATACGCACAGCAACAAACAGTACGAGACCAGTACTATCCTCTCGTACGTACATATTTACGTATACTCGTATGTTGGTGATTTTTGGGGACCACAGGGCACAGGGCGCCAACCACTGTATTGCATTGATTTGCAGGGCCACATCAGGAAACCACGATTTATTCTGAACCAGATCTTCGTGTCACAGGACCTGCTCTCATGTATGGTATCTAGGCAGTACTCACGATATCATCCGGTGCGATACGCACATCACGTATGCTGATATGCTGACCACGTTTGCCTGAGTATGGATCGTTGGTCTTTTTGACGTTAGACGTTGTCTGTTGGGCTTACCACAACAACCAGAACATGGAGTGGTCACTTACCCGTGGTTTGTTTGACACAGAAAGGGGGGATATCTCCCTCCTCAACGTGACAAAAAGGGGGACGATACGGAAAAAGGGGGACTTTTCCAAACTTAGTAGATGAAAGGGGGGAAATCCTCGCATAGGCATAACAAAAAGGGGGATATGCTCACAGCCCCCTTTTGATCGCTCTCGTTCATCCGCTAAACATATGATAAATAATCGCTCTGGATGGTAGGGTGATGCCATGTGAGTGTGGCAAACGCATCAGGTTCTAATTTCGAGTCGATTTGACAGAGTACATGGGCGTGCCCGGCGGCGAAAACCGATGTTCCCCTTTTTGTCACGATATAGGTGGGGTGTGCCCCTTTTTTGTCAAATGCCCTATATTAACTATAAAGCAGGGCCAATGAACGATGTTGGCCTGCTATTTCCCAGTGGCTATTAATAGACGATGTACGAGCGCGTTGCATACTGTACCCAACAGAGTACTGAAAGAATGACGCGTGTGTCGAGGCTCTGTCTCTGTGGAGAGAGATGGCAGAGGTGGCACCGAAGTGTCTGTGAAGATCACTTGTGAAGAAGAAGAAAAGTCATGGTTTGAAAAGGCGCTTATGTGGCCATAATGGAAGGAAGATTGACCTCAGGAAGGTCAATGGGAAAGGAAGAAGAGACGAGAAGAGAAGTGGAAAGTGGAGATGAGTTGAGTGATCGAGGTGGGCGATGCCTGCACCTGATCATCCCGGTACAATGCCCATGCTACGGGCAGTTACATTCTACCGCAACCGGTACTGTTCCCTGTAATGTTCTCTACAACGTTATACTAACGTTCTAGCAACGTTCTCAGCATCGTTCCTGATGAAGATGCTTGGGACGTACAATGTGCCGCACTACGAGTAAGACAAACTCGTAATCTATCCGCATATTGCAATAACCCGAATATCTAGACTAAGATACTCATATACGTGTATCAGTGCGTAGTGACTGCACATCACAACAGATACGTATGGATCTCAACGTCCATATGCTAACACGCCCCCGTGATGAAAGTCAGTAGCTAGAGTTAGCTAGAGTAATGCCTACGGTGTAGAAACCTGATACTCAAAACTCAAAATGAACGAGTGAAGAATGAAAGAATGGTACAACATATTCAGTCCTGCGCGAATGCAGCGGCAATATGGAAAACAGTAAACACAAAGTTTACTACATATTCAGCCCCGTGTGATGACGGTGACAATATGGTTGTACTTATGTCTGAAAAGCTAATCGTAGTTGTGCATGACTACTGAGTCATAGTGCACGACACTGAGTCAAAACCTGCAATGAAAAGCGTAGAAAGTTATCTGCTGTACTTGCAACCCGCCCCCTCAATTGAATGCTACAATTATAGAGCTACGGAAATGGTACGTAATCTTGCAGAAACAAAGAAAGTCGGTGGGTGTGTACCCAGACAAAAATAGCAATGACCTACTGTATGTACCAGTACGTGTGAATACTCATTTGTCCACCAATCAACATGGGATAGTTGAAGAGACAGTTGATAAAACTGAGACGTGTGTCCAGTGTGGAGTATAGACGTGCGTACGTACTCATATGAAACCTACAGAGTAGTACCTCGTGTAAGCAAAGTCAAAGAAGAAAACAAATCGTGGTGTGAATACCAGCGATGTATACTCTAGAAAATAAGCGTCAAGCCGTATTTTAGGTGTTCAACTCGCCCCCTGAATAGATACCTAGAGTAACATGAAATCCAAGTAGAAACTGATGACATTCGTCAAGTACAGCGAAAAGTGCACTGTTCAGTGTACATGTATGTACGTACGTACTCGCAATAAGATTAGGAGTACAGATAGTACGGCAATAGACTACGTTGGGCGCAATCGTATCGCAAAATAGACTCGTGATGCTGTGGTGTTGACCAGCGAGCTGTATCCTAGCAAAGAAAGCGTAAAAACGTATCTACTGTACCTATGTTACGCCCGCCCCCTAATGGATCCTAGGACTAAGAAATCGAATGAAATCGAAAAGACGTGTAGACGTAAACTCGTACAGGTATGTGTCCAGCTACATACTGATATGTGCGAAATACATTCAGCATTGTGAGTGAGTGTGTATTTAGGATACGTACTCAAAGAAAAGAAAGCTGTGGAAACCTAAGGAACAACTGATACCAAGGCAGATGTATGTATCCGTTACGGTAGCAGCAGTGCGCATCAGGTTTGATTACATACGTAGAACGTACTCGTGTGAAGATACTCTACGTACAGCAAAGCCAACAGAGGACAAGTACAAGAAAAGATACACCCCCCACCAAAACCATAATAAAGAAGAGACGCAAGGACGCGCATGATGATGACGATCGTGATCTTCGTTCTTCGTGCTGGTGTTGCGGAGACCTTGTTGAACATGTAGTAGTAGTGTTGGAAATAAGTGGTGCTGCTGTTGATCTTCTTCTGTAGGCTGTCTTGTTGTGAAGAACTAGTCGTAGTCGAAGCAGAGCAGACCAAACTGTACGTGCATATGAAGATGGCTGTGAGATGATGCTGATGGCGATGAAGAGCTCAAGAAGTGGTGAAGACCAGTTCCCGTAGTCAGTCCGTAATGTGTGCTGCGCCGTTTTGCTCGAAGTGTTGAGTGCCGGTAGGTGTTGTTGCGATTGCGCCGCATGTTGCGGTGCAATATAAAAAATCGCCAAGAATGCCACAAGAAAATGTTGGAAATCCCTTTATGTTGAGAAATGAGAATTTTCCCCCCAGAGTGGTGTTCACATTTCGGCTCCGATGTCGCCGAATACGTAGCTGGTCCCAAATGCGATGGAGATGGCGATGGCTAGCTGCTTGATGAACGCTTCGGTGGTGATGCCGTCCAGCTTAACCCTGGTGAGATCTCGGGCGGCCGTCTTTTCGCCTCCGATTCTTGAAGAAGAACTTGGAAAAAAAAAATAATGAATGGATGCAGCCGAGGGTAGACCATCGATGCTTCCAGAAGTCGAGGTAGTGATGTTGTAGGGATGCTCGCACAGGAGTAGTCGAAGTAGACGTAGAAGCTGATAGTAGCAGATAAACCGACAGGAGCTCTCTCCCATGGCAGGCTGAATAGCCGATTGTATCAACGGCCTGGCTGGGTGATGCAACGCTGGTTGGCCTTCTCCCTTATGGAATGGTGAGGATACTTTTTCCCTTCGAGTCTGAATTCGTGCTTTCGCCTAAAAGCGTATAAAAGCCGATGCTGGATAAGGATAGTAGGAGGTAATGCCCTCGATGCTACGCTGGGTAGCAGATTCGTCAACGACCTAGCTGTTAGATTCAGCACGTGTAGGTCTTCTCAGCAATGCTTGCTCAAGGATGAATCTATTTGTACGTTCTTCGTGCGTCGTGGCTTGAGTAAACGGTTTTAATAACGACTTTACGCGTCTAAATAGCGAAGAGCCGGCTCAAGACTAACTTTAGTTGTGATGGCGACGGAACAGCAGGTCTTATAACGTTTCTTCATGCTTTACAGCGTGGAAGTAGTGCGGAGCTAGCTTCGCGTGTGATGAGCAGAAATAGTTTCGTGACTTGTTTCGCGCTTACTGCTTCAAAGAATCATAGTATCGAAAACAAAGCTTTGCGTGTGATGTTTACAAAAATAGTCGGTGGCATATTTTTGCAATTACAGCGTGAAAACGATGTTGAATGTACGAGTACAAGTTTCGTGCATAAACGCCTGAAACCGGACTCATTGCTCGTACGTGCTACCCGCGTGAAAGCGTGACAGCAATCTCCTTACCTGCCTCACGCGTAGAAGCGTGAAAGCAGTACTCCTTGTAGTAACCCTGTTGAACGAAGTTGATGAAAATCGATGATGAGAGTCGATGTCGATGTTGTCGGGTAGATGATGGTCTTCTGGTTTTTGGAGCAAAAACCGTATTCGTCCGCAGTGGAAAACTTGAAATTTTTTCGAATGTAGAACGTGACGCGCTCGCCGGGAGACGTCGTTCCGTGATGCCAGTCGGTGCGTAGCCCAAGATCGAGGCTCATAACCTGAAAGAATGACGCGTGTGTCGAGGCTCTGTCTCTGTGGAGAGAGATCGCAGAGGTGGCACCGAAGTGTCTGTGAAGATCACTTGTGAAGAAGAAGAAACGTCATGGTTTGAAAAGGCGCTTATGTGGCCATAATGGAAGGAAGATTGACCTCAGGAAGATGAATGGGAAAGGAAGAAGAGAAGAAAAGAGGAGTAGAAAGTGGTGATGAGTTGAGTGATCGAGGTGGGCGATGCCTGCACCTGATCATCCCGGTACAATGCCCATGCTACGGGCAGTTACATTCTACTGTAACCGGTACTGTTCCCTGTAATGTTCTCTACAACGTTATACTAACGTTCTATTACGGAGGACCACAGTAAATAGGACCTGCGGCACACGCTAAAACCTATATATTTATATATTTTTACTAACAAACATTGGTCCTATTTACTATGGTCCTCCGTAATAGCAACGTTCTCAGCATCGTTCCTGATGAAGATGCTTGGGACGTACAATGTGCCGCACTACGAGTAAGACAAACTCGTAATCTATCCGCATATTGCAATAACCCGAATATCTAGACTAAGATACTCATATACGTGTATCAGTGCGTAGTGACTGCACATCACAACAGATACGTATGGATCTCAACGTCCATTTGCTAACAAGTACGAGCTTCTGCTCTGCTCGTACGAGTAAAGGGTGTTACTGTAGAGCTTACGACGCCGGTGTAAATATGGCACCCAAATCAAAATGTACCGGGGTGATTGGTACGCAAAAAAGAAATGCTATCACATTGTCTCATCGCGGAAAATATATCATAGTCCGTAGTCCGTACGATAGTCACGGCAGCAATGGCTCCGAACACTCCGGGCTCTCGAGTGGAATCATACACCTCAACCGGGAGAAAGTGAAACCAATCCACCAATCAATGGAAAAAAGAAGCAGGAAAAACGATGAAGGGAAGAAGGAGGAAAGGGTACGAGGATTGTATACGAACTCCTGTTGCGTATTTTTCAAGGCTTATCACGGTACTCGATAATCGAGACGGGACGGGACGGTACTGGTTTTACTTGTTTGGCAGGAAAACAAATGAAGACGGGACGGGACGGGACGGTAAAATGACGACCAAACAGGTTGTTGAGAGGGGACGGGACGGGACGGTGGATGTACAATTTCTCAACGGGACGGGACGGTAATTTCAACGGGGTAAATTTTCACGACGGGACGGGACGGTATTAATAGACGGTGTACGAGCACGTTGCAGACTGTACCCCACAGAGTACGAGCTTCTGCTCTGCTCGTACGAGTAACGGGTATTACTGTAGAGCTTACGACGCCGGTGTAAACATGGCAACCAAATCAAAATGTGCCGGGGTGATTGATACGCAAAAAAGAAATGTTATCACATTGCCTCATCGCGGAAAATATATCATAGTCTGTAGTCCGTACGATAGTCACGGCAGCAATGGCTCCGAACACTCTGGGCTCTGGAGTGAAATCATACACCTCGACCGGGAGAAAGTGAAACCAATCCACCAATCAATGGAAAAAATAAGCAGGAAAAACGATGAAGGGAAGAAGGAGGAAAGGGTACGAGGATTGTATACGAACTCCTGCTGCGTATTTTTCAAGGCTTATCACGGTAGTACTCGATAATCGAGACGGGACGGGACGGTACTGTTTTTACTTGTTCGGCAGGAAAAAAAAAAAAGAAGACGGGACGGGACGGGACGGTAAAATGACGACCAAACAGGTTGTTGAGAGGGGGCGGGACAGGACGACGGTGGATGTACAATTTCTCAACGGGACGGGACGGTAATTTCAACGGGGTAGATTTTCACGACGGGACGGGACGGTAAAATTCAACGGGGTAGATTTTCACGACGGGACGGGAAGGTAAATATATTTTTTCACGACGGGACGGGACGGTATATTTTATTTTCAGGACGGGACGGGACGGTACATATAATTTTTCACGACGGGACGGGACGGTATAAATATAATTTTTTACGACGGGACGGGACGGTAAATATTATTCACGACGGGGGAAGGGACGGTAAAAACAATATTTCACGACAAGACGGGAGGGACGTACCATGGGACCGATTTTGCCTGTCCCAAATGTGACGGAGTTGTACCAGGTATACTATATACCAATGAATTACGATATTTACTCAACAACGTATGGAAGTAGTAGTGGTAATGCGGCACTGGATCATTGAATCAAAACAGTTGTTGCTCCAGAGAAACAAACGAAAAGAAACACTCGTACGAATCGTACGTGAACAGAAATTCATCTTGAAATTCGTATTCCCAAAATAAGATTTGGCGGGAAATTCGTATCCCCATACTGAAAAAAATATTGCATTATTTCATATTTTGATATTTTAAGGGGCCCCTTCGGTCATGATGAAACACGAGTCTTCCATCGTTGAAAAATATGAATTTTTCGTTGTTTTTACAGCAGCAATAGTATTTCTGGTATAATATCACCATATCAGTACTCCTTACGGAAAACGGCATAGCTCCAGTTCTAATGCTCAAGATTTCGCCCATCGAGTATTTGCAAAGAGCCTAGACCATGGTCAACATTTGTGTCTCGGGAGGCATATCGATCAGAAGGATTAGTGCCTCTTTAGAGACACTTTTCGTGACGACCAAGGCGTCTGATCGATATTACTGCCGAGACACAAATGTTGACCATGGTCTAGGCTCTTTGCAAATACTCGATGGGCGAAAACCTGAGCATTAGAACTGGAGCTATGCCGTTTTCCGTTAGGAGTACTGATATGGTGTTATTATACCAGAAATAGTATTGCTGCTGTAAAAAAAACGAAAAATACAAAATATATATTTTTCAACGATGGAAGACTCGTGTTTCATCATGACCGAAGGGGCCCCTTAACGTTTCATATTTTGGAATTTTCGTATTTCGTAGTTTCGTAATTTCATAAATTCGTATAACTTTAATTTGATTTGAATGTACAATGCTGCGGCTGGCTGCTGTTGCTGTTGCGGCTGCGGGGAATGCGGATGAGATGGCAGTCCCTGCTGTTGCTGTGGAGAATGCTCCTGCTATAGCTGACGCCGGTATCGCTGCTGTAGCTGCTCTCGGCGCGGCAGCGGCTGGGGTTGCGGTCGGGGCGCTTGGTGTGGGCGAGATAGTGATTGGCGAAGGAGCAGGAGCGATGCATGGTGGGATCGGAGGAGGGGGTGCAGAGCCGGGTCAGCAGTCGGGCAGTTGAAAGAAGAACCCGCCCGCCCTTCCCTGGGGGGTAAAAGTATGGTAGTAGGTATAACTGTCAGGTCCCCTGGGCCAACATACCACACGTATATGTGGAAACTCCTTTGGTTATACGTCACCAAACCTCAAGGCGTCCGTCCTCTCTAAAGCAGCCCCCGTACCCCCACAGGGCTAAACACCCCGAAGGGCTTCTGTCCTTGTCTCTTTATCCGCTTAGGGCGTAGTGTCCCCTACTATACCGCGGACCACTATGTCAACGCATGGAGACAGCAGGCGGGTGTGCTGATCACCCCCTGTTTTACTCTCTCTTGGTCTCCCTCGTCCTCTTGTCCGAGCTACACCGCTTGTCCATTATTTTGGTGTTTACACGAGTTGCTCTCGGAGGGTATCGCCGAAGGCCGTGGTGCTCGTAACACCCGCGCAGCATATAGAAGCTTAGGCCCTACTACGATTGGCGTCGACGGTCTCGATTTATCGAACCTTCTTTTGTCCCTGAGCTTTCAAGATGGAAAACGACAACTCGAACGGAACCGAAGAATCGAAGAATATGGAGCCTCCAAACAACAACAACGTCGAGACTCCTGCTGCTCCGAGCAACATCAACAACGAGACTCCTGCTGCTTCCAGCAACAACAACAACGCGATTCCCGTCGCTGCCGACAGCAGCGACATGGAGCTGGACACATCCCAGTACGCCAACTCCGTGGCTGACTCCTGCGTGGTCGACCTGTCGTCCACAACATCCAAGCTACGATTTATCGTGGACAAAGAGCTGGATCGGCTCATGACAGGGGAGATCGCGCAGCTGTCATCGCAGACCAACCTGCTGATGGAACGTCTGGTGAGTATTACTGGTTCCTTGTCGGGTGCAAACTTTGTCACCCAAGCACCGGGTTTGTCTTCTCTTTCCACCCTTCTGTCCTTCGCGCAAGTAGCCGCAAGCCCCAAAACCACAGCACTCACAGCTAGCGATGTACGTAGGCTGACCTGTCTCGATGGTAGTCCCGATGTCGATGTCGCAGCTGTGCTGTCTCAATTTCGCTCGGTCGCTGGTTTCAAAGCGAAGACTGTCCGTCCCAACGATGAACTCTACGCAGATTCACTTGCTTTCGAGTACCTGTCTCTGATTTGCGACGGCCCGGTTCTTGTTCAATATCAGCAACTGTCAGCCGGTGCCATCGACTGGCGTGTAGCTGGTGCTTCGAGTGAAGCCTCTACAAGCACTGTCGGGTTGTTCACCCCCCCAGATACATGGGCCGAGCTCAGCTCGGCCCTCCTCGACCTACTCATGCCTTCCAACAGTGTTGAAGAATGTGCACTGAAACTAGCTAGTTTCAAACAAGGCGCAACCGAGTCTGTCAGCGAGTATACGCTTCGGTTCCGCACTATCACTCAAAGGTTTGAGTTAGCTGTTGAGCGCCAGACCCAAGGTCGCACACCGTGGGCCGCGTTCTCTGTCACCCTGTATTAACACGGTCTCATCCCGGCCATCCAGTGTCTTCAACTGTCCGACAAGCCCGTCACTTCGCTCCGCGAAGCTAGTGACCGTGCGCGTCGCCACGAAGCCGCCAGCCTTGCCGGCGGCACTGTCAGTGCCATGTCATTCACTCCCGTCCCCAACCGTGCTGCTGTCTCCCAGGCCCAGTACGCCAACCACACGTCTGGCCGTCCTAAACAGGCACAACGTGCAACCCGCCAACCCTCGAACGCCGGCGGAGCCGGTGGATCGCGCAACCACCGTGCAGACACCTCCAGCGGAGCCTCCGGTGGTGGAGGCAACGGCAACAGCACCCCCGGACCGCGCGCCGAAAGGCCTAAGTGCGGATACCCCGGGTGCCACAAGCCGCTCGGTCACACGACCGATCGGTGCTACCAACGCCGCAGGGAGGAGAAAGAAAGCGAGAAAGCGGGGAAGCGCCCTCGCAACGGGAAGGGCCGAGAAAGGGGCAAGAAGAAGGACGAGTCCAGCGACGAGGAGGACCCGTGAGGAGGCCCAGCTGAGCTATCGTCTGGGTCAGTTGGGATTCTGGTTTCCCGAAAAGGCGTGAAGAGAAAAAACCCTCCACGTCAGTAGCTGTATGTACTTCTCCCCCCCCTGTCGCAGTACCTGGTGTCCCTGTTTCCGAGATTTTTAGAGCAGGAAATTGTCTTTCGCGTGATGATCTGTCTGAGTGTCCCGTACCGGTTTTAGATGTTGTCCGTACCGAGGCTTCACTAAACCGAGTAACATTTATGGACCAAGCCCCGTGTGCGTTGTCTCATGTTCCGAGTACCAGTACGGCACGGCGGCCTACCCGCTCCTGTTTGCGTTCGGGGACCAAGAGTGGTCCCCCGTTGGAAATTAATAAAGACAAAGTGTGGTACAACTCTGCGTTGACACATAAAAAATATATTTTTTCTCTTTCTTTTTCGTCTCGACGAGTTCGTGTGAACGGCTCTGTCGAAGGCCATGCTGTGAATGTTACAGTGGATACAGCTACTGATGTATCAGTTGTCTCGCTCTCATGGTTGAAAAGTCACCCTTCCTTGCGATCGACCACATTAAACCCTGTCCCACCGTCGGCCGTGTCTCTACGTGCCGCCAACGGCCTACCAATACATGTTCTGGGATTTATTGATTTCCCCCTCACTCTAGGTGGTATTACATGCACAGTCAATGCACTTCTTGTCCCGTCCCTCGGCCCCGATTATTTATTACTAGATAATAATGTCATGTCAGAATTCGGGGCGGTACTAGACTGGGACCACCAAACTCTGTCATTTTCATCTACTGGTTCTAGTATACCAGCTGTCCACCGTGTTCACAACCGTGCCCCGTCAGATGACTCTTGTTCCTCGACGTCCGGTGACGCGCAGCCATCTGTCGCTGCTGTCCACCGTGACGCCGAAGCAACCCCTGTCCGATTGCGCGAGCGTGTAGACCTAAAACCTTTACACGAAGCACTTGTCGTTGTTTTTTCTGACCATCCCCCACAGCAAGATTGCACTGTAGTTGTCGAACCAAAAATAGTGTCGGCAGAAGGTATCGCGGCAGACAAAGGTCTCGCCGCAATCGAAAAAATATTGTCGCGCGCACGTTGGCCACCTGGAGTGCTACTGATGGTTCAGTAGTAGTCCAAGTAGCCAACCCATCCTCGGATGGAGTCGTTACCAGTCCACTTGTGCCTGGGCTCTGTCCTTTCTGTATCGATCGTGTCCCCCGACCAACTACATGTGAACGCTGTCGCGCATTCCCCCACGCCCCCCTCAGAGATCCACAGCGCCAAATCCGAGCTGGAAGGTCCGTTGTCAAAAGCGTTCGAAAATACAACGCTCACCCCTGTCCAAAAAGACGATGTTCTCACCCTGTGCGCAAAATATCGTCCTGTTTTTTCCCTGTCGATGTCAGAGCTAGGCCGCTGTGCCACTGCGGAAGCAACCTTTCCACTCCCCACTAATACCCGAGCCGTAGACCGGCCCCCGTACCATTCCAACCCTGTACGTCCGGCGTCATTGACAAATGTGTACATGACATGCTCGAGTGGGGCATAATCGAAAAACGTCCCAGCCCCTGGGGAAGTCCGGTCACGATCGTCGCGAAGAAAAATGGGAGTCCACGTTTCTGCGTCGACTACCGCCACACCCTCAACCGCCACATCGTCCGGAAGAGCTGGCCCCTGCCGAACCTCGAAACCTGTCTGGACGCCGTGGGCACGGCCGCTTTTATCTCCGTCGCGGACATCCTCAGCGCGTTTTGGCAGCTCCCCGTGAATGAAGATCACATCGAACGGACGGCATTCGTGACACCCAGCGGCAAGTACTGTTTTCTTCGTATGCCATTTGGAGTATGTAACGCCCCTTGGCTATTTCAACATATGATGTCTCTGACTCTAGGTCATCTGGGTCCCGATACAGGTATTCTGTCATACATGGACGATATCATCGTATTAAATTCAACGTTCGAAACCGACCTCGCGTCTCTTGAACAACTGTTCGCAGCATTGACGGCAGCAGGCCTCACACTAAAACCGTCTAAAGTTCAGTTTGGTCAGAAATAAATCGGATATCTGGGCCACGTCATTTCAGCGAAAGGGATTTTAGTAAGTACCGACCGCATTCGAGCAATAACCCAGCTACCGACACCCACATGCATCAAAGACCTTCGGTCAGTCTCAGGCATGGTCAATGTTGTCCGTCGTTTTATCAAAGATTATGCGCAAATCACCGCCCCACTAGTACTACTCACTGGGAAAGGTTTTGTCCTGAAAAACCGTTTTAAAAAAGCTTGAAGCACAGAACAAGATAACGTTTTCGAACGCATCAAACGCGTTCTCTCTTCAGCTCCTGTCCTCCACTTCCCCGATTTTTCGCGGGAGTTTGTTGTCCATACCGATGCCTCTGAACTTGGCGCTGGCGCTTTCCTTGCGCAGCCCACCCACGACGGAAAATATTTAGAGATCATCGCATATTAC
Source organism: Saccharina japonica (assembly GCA_008828725.1). Classification (NCBI taxonomy): domain Eukaryota; class Phaeophyceae; order Laminariales; family Laminariaceae; genus Saccharina; species Saccharina japonica. Next base: position 4,232 of record MEHQ01004217.1, on the reverse strand, counting down.
AGTCACCGGTTTTCTAAAAGCCAACGCCATTATAGCGCAACAATGAAAGAATGCTGCGCGGTTGTCTGGGCGTTTGTCCACTGGCGTCCGTACCTTTGGGGACGACACTTTACATGTTGCACCGACCACCAAGGCTAGTCTACTTGTACCAAATGCAAGACACCAGCAATATGTTAACACGCTGGTCAATAGCCCTTCAAAACTACGACTTTACCGTGCAACACGTCCCAGGACGACTCAACGTCGTCCCGGACGCCCTGTCTCGCGTATTTAGCGAAGTTGGCGGAGAACACATCCCTTCTGAACCCCGACTTGCCGCGATCTGTCGGAATGTGCCGGATGACCAGCCATTCCACCCACCTGCCCCTCGCGATTACGAAGTGTCCGCGCGCAACCTACACGAAATAGCGCCCGTAGAAAGTGATCGCGAATTATTCGCGAGTGCAGTGTCTGTGTTCCCAGCTATCGATGTCCCCAAACTACTGGAAGCTCAAACAGAAGAATTTCGACCGTACTTTGATTATCTCAAGCTACCAAAATCAGCACCAGTCCCGTTAAAACAATCGGAGCATACCATGAGCCACTTCTTCCTCCAAGAGGAACTACTTTACCGTTCGTACCTTTCCGGTCACCTAAGTAGGCGTAGTGACTTCCGGGACCAACTTGTCGTACCTACGTCACTCCGAAAGTTAGTAGTAAATTCTTGTCATGACCTTCCAGCGTCGGGTGGTCATTTAGCTTTCAAGGGCACCTTTGACAAGGTCCGTGACCGGTTCTGGTGGCCCACCATGCATGCCGACGTGCAGAAACATGTAGATAGCTGCTTGTCGTGTCAACACCGCAAAACGTCCCGGCGCCCCCCCAAATTACCTGTCGGAACCCGGCCAGTAACACGTTATTTCCAATGCGTCGCAGTTGATCTAGTGGAATACAAGTCTATGTCGGAAGGCAACCGATATATCCTCTCGGTGATCGATCATCTCACCCGTTTTATCATTTTGATAGCCATCAAAAATAAAGAGGCCACCACTATCGTGCGAAATCTTGTCGAGCGTGTGTTTTCTGTATTCGGTCCCCCAGAAACGTTACATAGCGACCAAGGCCTCGAGTTCGAGAACCGCCTTATTAAAGAGTTACAAAAGGTTTTTGGATACAAGAAAACTCGCACTGCCGCCTACCGTCCCCAAGGGAATTCTGTCCTAGAGCGCTTGCACAGTACGTTTCACAATAGGGTAGCTATGTATAGCACTATAGCATGTGACAACTGGGCAGAGCTGCTACCCTTTGTCCAGCTCGCCCATAACACGGCGTACTCTTCCACACTCGAAGAAACACCCCACTATCTCATGTTCGGACGCGCCGCCGTACAACCTGTCGATCTCATTGTTGGTGTACCAGCCACGACTCTTCCCCAGTCCCAACTCGATTACTCACGCCGCACGGTCGAAAACTTACAGCTGGCATACGAGTTGGCCCGCCGTAATCTCAACGAACGAGCGGATAAGCAAGCAACGTCGAATGAGAAATTGCCATTCCCGAGTTTCACAACCGGCGACCAAGTCTTAATACATCGCCCACATCACGAAACCGACGGCCCTAATCCCAAGTTATATAGCCCTTGGTACGGCCCTTACACTGTCAGAACAAAGCTTTCTCCCGTCATTTACCGGGTCACCAAAGATGATGCAACCACGGAAACCACTGTCCATCTAGGTCGTATGAAAAAATACATTGTCCCTGCCTCGTCCCCTGTCCCGGACCTGGATGCTCTTGACGATATGTTCCTCGGAACACAACTCCCTATCCCCGATCTAGAAGGCTCAGTGACCAAAGTGTCTATCGGACCGTTCCTGTGGAGGAAATAGACGGGCATAAACGAGGAGTAGGAGCCGCTTTGCTTGCAGGAGCCGCTTCGCTTGCAAATTTTAAATATCACCTCAAGCTGAAAGACTACCCCCCCCCACCTGAGTGTGTGGCGTCATTTTAGGGTAATCTCACAATGTCGGGAAATGGTACAATCATACCGCGCTGCACCTTTGTCTCAGGATCCAGCAGTTTTCGACCCACCTAAAAAACAGCCACGTCCGTAGCCACGTTGTCACCGAACACTGATTTAATGTTAACAAATTGGGCATGTCCTGTGCACACATTTTATTTTGTATTTTTAGTCTGTCCCCGTCAGTTTTAGCAACCACTGACCTTAGCCCGTGTTCCGTTCTATCTCTTGTCACGTCACTTTTACCAGCCTGCAGTGACCCTAACGTGTTGTCCTACGCTGTTTTCATAATTATGTTTCTGTATTTTTCTTCCCTGTAGACGTGTCCCTCCACGTCGGGCTCCGATACCCACATGGCTAGAAGGCTCAGTACCAAGCACCTCCCCCTCTATTTTTCGTACATACGACGCCCCTACTATTCACCACGGGCGCATAACTATAGTACCTTGTTTTGTATGCGTTGTACACACACGTTGCGTTTTCTGTCATGATTTGACCCAGTGATAGTAACGACATCACTGCTTTATCTAAGCGCGCAACATATAATACACCGTCCCGGTTACCCACACCACTCGTCACGGAAGCGCACAAAAAAAAGAAAAAACATCAACGTCACTGTTTCAGTCCATTTCATTTCCCGAAGCAGACCTCTACGCTATACATCCTCCGATAAAGCGACGTGTACCCGCTCGAGAAAGCATGACCGCGGATTCTTCTCGACAACCATCCGGGAACATACTCCCTCGACTAGAGGTACTCATATACACCATACAATCTGTCCACTCACTTTGTCCCGTCGTTCTACCTCAATAAAATATACTTGTGTATATTCTAAGTCCACGACGCCTGAGTGCCAGCCATATATATATATTTAGTCTCAATACCGCACCGTTCGGCACACGCGCCGGTATGATCGTGCTTTGTCGGTTAGCATCAAAATGTCGGCCACGATGCCACCCCCAGTTGCCAAGCACTCCCAATGTCAGGATTACCACCATGAAGTTCATGCCATGACCAGTACGCGTAATTTTTATTTTTATTTTTTGTCTGTCACATATATCTCAAGCCCTGCAGGCCGCAGCGCACCAACAATTTCAAAGCGCTGCCGCGTTTCGTTGCCGCAATACCTGCGAAGTGAGCATATATAACTACTGCCATTGTCCACAGTCCATCCTGACCCACCTCGTGCGACCTAAAAAACCTGAGCACGTAAAGCATATATTGGTTTATTTATTATATCTTATTTTTCTGTCAATGGTACATGTCACATTCGGTTACACGAATGTCTTGCAATAGTTGTAGTGTGATGGACATGCTATACGTTGCACTCGTCCTCCTCGTTGTCACTGTCGGAGCTTATCACACCATGTTAGCTCCACACACGTGGCCATTCGGCTAACCTTGAAGCACCCTTAGCGGTGACATACCTTGTCAGAGACCTTGTGAGCGACCTTGCTAGGCCGGCAATACCGGTAAAGTGACAAAAAATAGCCGCCCAAGATCCAAAACTGGAGTCTTCTGGTTTCATGCGGTGCACTCGTTCCAACAGCGTCTGTAGTCACAATTAGTCGTCGAAAATATTTTGCCTTTTTCCCATTTCTTTTTTTTCGACTTGGAAAAATTTATACTTTAATCAAGTAACTTTTTCGAACAAGTCTTGAAACATTTCGAGAAAAAAAACTGACATTTTTTCCCCAACAATTAATTATGAGTTTTGGTTCAAGGTGGTATTTATGTCTCATTTTTTTTTTCCGACATGGGAAAACTAATACTTTAATCAAGTAACTTCTTCGAACAAGACTTGGCATTTTCACCAAAAAAAAACGCCCGACATTTTTCCCCCAACGATTAATTGTGACCATAGAGACTATTGGAACTATTGCACTGGAGTGAAACCAACATACTCCAGTTCTGGTTCAAGGTGGCATTTACGTGTTGCTTTTTCCATTTTTTTTTTTTTCAGAGTTGGAAAAAATGGTACTTTAATCAAGTAACTTTTGCGACCAAGTCTTGGCATTCTCACAAAAAAAAACTCCCGACATTTTTCCCCCAACGATTAATTGTGACTATAGACACTATTGGAACTATTGCACTGGGGTGGAAACAACATACCCATTTATTTGGTTCAAGGTGGCATTTACGTGTTCTTTTTCCCATTTTTTTTTACCGACTTGGAAAAATCAATACTTTAATCAAGTAACTTATTCGGACAAGTCTTGAAAATTCAAGAAAAAAA
>MEHQ01000331.1:0-68843 GCA_008828725.1 Saccharina japonica | reverse complement strand
ACCATGCGTGTATGATCCATAAATTGTCCAACTCGTGAGCAATTTGTCCATCTCCAGAACGCCCAATATAAACAAAATAAAACAAAATAACATAAAGTAACCATAGCCCACAAGTAAACAAAGAAATAACAATAGCCCATTTCGTGGACTGTCCATCTCGTGAACATTGTTGTCCATGGCGTGAACCTTCCTCTCGGACAGAGAAGGAAGGGGGGCGTGGTCGTGTATCGATAATTCGATCGTCCATCTCGGGAGTGACTCCTCTCGATCAGAGTAGTGGTGGGGGGGGGGCGTATAGCATATTAATCGCGTGTCCATCGCGGGAACGATTATTCTTTATCGGAGAGTGGGGAAGCGGCACCCGAAGCCGCATATCGATACATAAAGAAACTTCGCGTAACACGCCCTCTCGGACAGAGAGGGGCAATTAAAACGATGCATACGGTTATTTCACGAGTTGACCATGTATTGATCATCTTGTTCACGTGGTGGACAGTCCACGAGATGGACAGTTCCCGAGAAGGACAATTCGGTTTAATTGCGGATATATGACCGCTTTCCCCATCTCCGATCGAGACGAATTGTTACCGAGACAAACAGTTCTCGCGATGGACAATTTAATTGTCGAATTACGACTGTCCCCCCCCTCCCCTGGCTGTCCGAGAGGGAGAGGTCACGCCGTGGAAAATATGGTTCACGAGATGGGCAGTCCACGAGAGGGGCTATTGTTATATTTTGGGCCGCATATTTGGGTACTTGGGTATATGTTGTTTTTGGCCGCTTCTCCCATCCCTGATCAAGAGGAATCACTCCCGAGATGGAGAGTTCACGCGATGGACAATTTGATTACCGAAAAATAGCCTCTTCCATCRCCTTGCCTTTCTGCCCGGGAGGAGGTGTTCACACGATGAACAATATCGCTCACGAGCTGCACAGTTCACGAGAGGAACACTTCATATATTTATTTATTTTATTTTATTATTTGTATTAATTATTTGTTTATTAACTTATTGTATACATGGCTCCCCCTCCCCCTCTCTGDTTGAGAGGCATCGTTCACGAGAAGGGACAGTTCACGAAAGAACAATGCTGTGTTTGGTACGCGGATGCGCACCCGCTACCCCCCCCCTCTGCCCCGCCCCCTCTGTTCGAGAGAAAGGGTCACGGGATATACTAGATGGGTTACGACGTTGACCATTTATGGAAGCGATCAACCGGCCCTCGGTTGGCGCGGCGGCCCGCGCTCGCCCGGGCACGACGTGCGACCCAACCTCCCTGCGGCTGCTGTACTTTCGTTTGGGGGAGGGGGGGGGTGGCAGTTGATTGTAKCACAAAACATGTTAGTGTTGCATACACAACCATGCACCACTTTTACACGACCGCTTCCGCCCTTCCCTCTCTGTCCGAGAGGAAGAGCTCAAGCTATGGACAATATTGTTCACGAGATGGACAGTCCACGGGATGGGCTATGGTTATTTTATTTTATTTTATTTATTTATTTTATTTTGAATTAAATTTTATATTTCGATATATGGCCGTTTCCGAGATGGACAATATTGCTCACGAGGTGGAAAATTTATGGATCATACACGCATGGTTCACGAGTTGACCATGTATTGATAATATTGTTCACGAGGTGGACAGTTCACGAGATGGACAGTTCACGAGAGGGACAATATATTTCATCGCGGATATATGGCCGCTTTCCCCGTCTCTGATCGAGAGGAATCGTTACCGAGACGAACAGTTCTCGCGATGGGCAATTTAAATTGTCGAAATACGGCCGCTCCCCCCCTTCCCGCTCTGTCCGAGAGGAAGTGTTCACGCCATGGACCATATTGTTCACGAGATGGACAGTCCACGAGATGGGTTGTGGTTATTTTAAGTTCGTTTATGATCATTTAATTTTAATTTTCGACATATGGCCGTTCCCGAGATGGACAATATTGCTCACGAGGTGGTCAATTTAGGGATGACACACGCATGGTTCACGAGTTGACCATGTATTGATCATCTTGTTCACGAGGTTGACAGTTCACGAGATGGACAGTTCACGAGAGAGACTCTATATATATATATATTTCAATTACGAATATATGGCCGCTTCTCCCATCTCTGATCGAGAGGAATCATTCCCGAGATGGACAAACAGTTCACGCGATGGACAATTTAATTACCGACATATAGCCGCTCCCACCCCCTTGCCTCCCTGCCCGGTAGGAAGTGTTCACACGATGGACAATATTCCCACGAGGTGGACAGTTCACGAGATGAACATTTTATTTATTTATTTATTTATTTTATATATATATTTTTTTGTTTATTGTTTTATTTAATTTTCGATACATGGCTGCCCCCCCCTCTCTGATTGAGAGGCATCGTTCACGAGAGGGACAGTTCACGAGATGGACAGTTCACGAGATGAATAATGCTGTGTTTGGTACGCGGATGTTTACCCTCTCCCCTCCCCTCTGTTCGAGAGAAAGGGCTCACGGGATAAGCTAGATGGGTTACGATGTTGACCATTTATGGAAGCGATCTACGGATGAGCCCCCCCCCCTCCCTCTCGGTCCGAGGGGCAGTGTCCCCGAGATGGATAATGTGGTTCACGAGATGGACAATGTATCAGATTGATATACAAATGGTTCTCGAGTAAACCCTGGATTGCTCCTGGTGGTCGGTATACCGCTCCGCTCGGTTACGGAAGTCAGACCCGATACACAATTACGCGCAAACTAGGCTGGCCGACGCCCTCTTACGGCGGTACTGCTGCTCCCTCCCTCGGTTTGCCCATGCTGTGCGAACGATTGGTGTGACAGATGCAACCGCTGCTCCTGCAAGCGCTCCACATATCACTAAGAAAAACGAGTGCTCGTTGGTACATTCAAACCCGGTCGATGAAGGGAAGGGATTGGCGCGGATGAATGCTAAGTGGTCGATGTTCGGGTGCGCTTCCCACTCCCGTTCTGATGGGGGCTTGTTTCACGCCATTGAAAATATCGTTGACACGTGTACGGCTGCCTCGCCCGGCACACCTTCTTTGCAAGAGACTGGGTCAGACAGACTCGAACCGGTTTAGGTCTGTCGCCATCCCCGCCACCCCATCGATGATACTTTTGGTTTCGGATGTATGTTTGCGTTTCTTTTGGTGTGGTGTTTGTATATGATTTGCTTCGTGTTTGGCTTCGTTCGTCTGGTTTTGTTTCATTATGTTTGCTTGTCGACCGTAGTTGGATACTGCGGTCAACAATGAGACCCAGGCAACGGGCAATCACAATCAGACCCGATACACAATGCCCGTGTTTCCGCGCAAACGAGGCTGCGCCATGCCCTCTTACGGCGGCGCCGTTGCTCCGTCCTTCTGTTTCCTTATTTCGCATGCGGTGCGAGCGGTTGGTGTTACAGAGGAAACCGCTGCTTCTGCAAGCGCTTCGAGTGTTGCGCAACGGACAGGACGGACATTCGTGAGATGCGTTCCACGCGACTCTAGTAGTAGCCAGAAATTATTATTGAGATTGATGAAATTAACAAGGTACTGATCGTTAATCTGCTGCTCGCCTCTTCCTCTGCTCGGAGTACTTCTGTGTCCGACGTTTCATCACCGCTTGAGTTTATTGATGCACGCGATATATATGCGCGGTTTGCTGTTTAATCTGCCCGACACTCTCCCCTCCGCGCGAGGGCTCGCTCTTTCCCCTGCCCAAAACACTTCCTTTCGCGCGAGGGCTCGATTCTTCATCTGCCGGATACTCTTGCCTTGGCTCAAGGTGTTTTTTCTCTGGCCGAAATGGAATATGAAAAAAATGTTATGATGGGACCGATCGACGTATGACTGCTCGCCTCTTCCTCTGCACAAGGTAGTCCTCCGTCCGAGGCTTGATCTCTGCTTGAGCTTTGACCGCTTATCGAATGGATTCACCGCGTCTTGCTTTTTATTTTGCTCGACACTCTCTACTTCACTCGAAGGCTCGCTCTTTCCATTGGCCGAGACTCTGTCCTCTGTTCGAGGCTTCTCACCTGGTTGCGATGGATGCATGATTCATTGATGTATATATATATTCACACCTACCCGGAGCTCTCCTCTTTGGTCGAGGTGTGAGGGACGGGTATATGTGGCTCAGTCGCGGCTCGCTCTTACTGTATGACTAAGTGGATATTGCTGGACGAAAAACAACCATGGGTCCACTTTCGCTCTTTATCCGTCCCAGACACTTTCCTCCACCTTCACTATTCGAGGCACGTCATGTCGAGGAGCTGCCACCATGGGCAGTCTAGCTGGCCGTCAGCGTTTGACTCGTTCCTGGATATCTCCCCGCACGCAGCGCACAGGGATTGGATCTTAAGTTTCGATCTTGCATCCTTCACCTTGCGCTCGATATTGAAATTTTGATTCAAGTTGATTTTCTCATTTTCGCAGACACGCGACTCGTCGCGGCTTAATTCCTGTAGTCATTGCACCCTAACAAAATTATTATGTAGGTAGGAGTGGCTTGTAGTCGCGTTGTCGGTGTCTGTGCTACCGTTATGTTCTCTCGACGGCTCGCCTGGACTTACAGGATCGCTTCGACGATCACTTGCAAGTGGATGCGCTTAGAGGGTGCTTGTACATCACAGCCACTCCTTTTTACCCGTCGGTGCTCTGTATTAACCTCCGGGTTTCCGCTTTACACGCACCCGGTCGGCAGTTCCCCGCTTCTCGCGGCTGATTCAATGATTACGCTGGTTTGTTATGTATTGTCACGGTTGACATTACCGCCTCTTTTGCGCGCGGCTCGGGGTTTATGGATGGCTTAAACGGTGAGGATATCGATGCGGCTCATATGTCATTGCCCCCTTGTCGCCGCTGCTCACGATTTCGTTCATAGCCGACACGGTCGTGTTCCGGTCGTTTATATCCCGGCTCGAGTTTCCTTCGGCTTCCGGCTGGTTGTAGCTGCGTAATTTGACGTCGTAATATTTGCGGGTGATACGTCGCACCTCTGCTCGCGTTTGAGTTTGTTTATGTGTTTGTGTTTGTGTTTTGCTGACATGACTGGGTCATATCTGTGGTTGCTACACCGCTCATCGCTTTCCACCCGGGTCGCCTATATAAGTTGCTCGCTTTCCAGCCACCTGCGGTTGACGTATTGCTGCTATGACTACGCCGTCGGCCGATTGATATTCCGTAAACCACTTTCCCCTTCCAAGTCCTTCGGATCAAGTTATTCGTCGGTCTACACTCATGGAATATTTGTGATGAGACTACCCTCCGACAGCTCGCTGAGGATGCGTAATATTCGCTGTCACGGCTATTGTATGGATGTGACTGTGAGGGTCGTTATCCCGTGATCCACCGTTGATGTAACTCTTTGGCTGACACGCCAACCTGGAACAGCAGGTGCCCCAGAGTTGGTTGATACCGTGACGTGGCCGTGCCCCCCGTCAGCCGCTTGACACAAGGTGCAATACTTTTCAGGGGTGGTGGCATATTAAGTATTTTATTTTTATTGTTTTTTGTTTAGCTCCTCACGTGAGGATATTAATATCATCGAATGCACCCGAATCGTACCTTCGCAAAAGTTGTTCGTGCAACCCAACCAACACTCGATTATACTGATTAGACTATATAGGAGCTAGTTCTAAAACTAAAATGCGCGACCACAGTGAGCACTCTAACCGGTGGTTACTGGCTTGAGAAGCTGAACCGGTCACACCATACGGCGCCTATACTATAATCTAGTCAAGCCCCTTCCGTGGGATGAGTGATAGGCCCTACATAGCCACCCCGCGTACAGACGATTGACGCCGGTCACATTTCCTTTGACACCGTCGTGCTATTTCAAACGACAGCAAAATCACAAACTCGCGTTTCTGTGATGCATAAGATTTACTGTAGATCGTCTACGCCTGACAGTTGACACGATTGTCTCTGTTACCGACCCGATGTGGCGCTTAGACGCCCGTTCCAGCGGGGCTCGGTGTTTGGGCCGTTCAAATTTCGTTACACGGGTAGATCTGTAGCGGGTACGGCTGTAGCCGATATCATGAGGATCAGGAGCTTGAAGACGGACGAAGTGTCATGGAAGTGTATAAGGGCAACCACGAGTAGGTCTTGACGGTGGTGTCCTATATATCTAACACACGACCGATGCTTCCAGACGGCGGCGGGACATTGACTCCGCGGCAGTCATCGATTTACCACTGCCCAGCCTTTCACGAAGGCTTTTCCGCGTACACTCCGCGGTAGAGAAGTTGTACTGTAAGTTTGGGTGATACACTGGACAGGAAATAGTTATCTAACCCCAGCCAAATGGTCAACGGATAGTTCAAGAGCCCAAGGAAGCATGGGTAGGACCACTGGCTGGGGCAGGAGGCCTCAACTAATCCAATACTTACTTTAAATGATCGTTGAAAGCGTACAAGAATACTACAGTAAAATCGGGAGTCAACCAAATGGAACTACGTGATCGTAGGGATGTGGTTCCACTTTTAGAAACCGAAACTACTGGGTCATGGTGTAGCACACGAGATCATTCTCTTCAAAGGCGACCAAAAGCCAAACCATCGAGGCTTTTGATAAACAATTCTGACCATCCCACCCGCCCAGCTGACAGGTACTTAACAGTAGTTCCTGCGTTTGTAGTTTTCAACGGCCGGGATCGCCACCGCGCTGAGTATGCACTCAGCACGGGGGTGATTTATCCCGGGCGAGGCCCTCCTGCTTCGGGGCAGGAGGCCTCAACTAATCCAATACTTACTTTAAATGATCGTTGAAAGCGTACAAGAATACTACAGTACATATGCGCTTTCCGACACTATATATCATGGCTAGTAGGTGTCTCCGCCCGAATGGCGATATCGTGTCTTTCGAAGAAGAAATTAAGTGACCACGTCGATTAGTAGGCAATATTTAAAGAAATAAAATGTCGTTGTATCGTAGGCTTTAAGGAGTTTGCCGAACGGCAGCCGGTATCGTGTCACTGTTGTGTCACAACGGTAGTATATTTTAATTTTAATAAAACGGTTTCTTCGAGGGTGGGAACTAACTAAGCTCTTGAGTTTTTATCAATATGTGTGCTTATACTTGTATTAATTTATTATCTCCGACAGTGTATCGTGATTAGGGTTGGCCTCACCGTCCCAATGGCGGATATCGTTTCTCTCTTGTGTCAAAAGTTTTTCAAGTCTTGTAATATGTACTGTATACAGTATAGAAAACGTGTTCTTCGCAGGTGAATACAAGTTTTTGTTTTGACTTATCATCAGTATGTATTATGCTGTATGTTGTTAGTGTATTTGTTGTATATGCTTCCCTGCGACAGTGAATCGCGATTAAATTAGGCCTCTCCGTCCCAATGGCGGACCGTCCGAAGTTTAGAGTCAGCAGCAACAGCGTATCATATATATAAATACGAGGTCCCCCTTCGGGATGTTGGTCACATGAAATCCCGGGGGTGTCGCAAGTTGAAAAGAGACCGCACACGCTTCATAGTTCCCTTTTTGGAGCAAACATGTGGCATATACTGCTCTTCTGTCTTCTTAGTAGCGAGGGCCATTCCTGACGAAACACATGTCACGAGAGGATATCGTATCTGAGGTACAGTTTAGTGGGCTCCCGATGTTCAGAAACTTCAGTTTGGTGTCCAGGCTCAAATACTTATTTTGTTTCCGACGTCGGTCTAACTATTTTGTGGAGGACATACAGTCGATCCCACACTGGTAACATGTGTTCTTAAACCAAAGTTTTATATTTGTTCGTGCCAATCTGAGCTCATTTTTCGTGACACATAGTTCATGAACTGCAGGCACCCACTACTTACGACTGTATTCGTATTGGATGGTGATTTGTTATGTCGAGTAGATTCACGACGAACAACTCTAGAATCTTTACGCCATTTTGTGTTTTTAACCTCAAAGAAGCGAAATCGCAATCTGCAACATTTTGTTTTGTCGTGGCTACGAACTGTTTCGTAGTAAATGCGCCCGATCAAGGTACTTCGTGCGAAATCCACGTAACCCAACGGTGTATATATCCAAAGACCGGTAAAAAAACATACAGCTGACTCTGCTGCGTACAACGATTGTGGACAGCAAACGAATGCCCAAACCATTCGCTGAGCGCTGGCGAACGAACACGTGGCGGCCTGGAAACCTCGAGGAGAAGGCAGCACAGCGCAGCGCAAACAATAATGAAGCAAACAATCTTGAGAATCCGAGCGAACCCGGGCAGACGACCTGTAAGATTGGTATCTCACCAGCGGGGCCACACTGGCGGCGTGGGAGGTTGAAATATCACAGGCTATGTCGAGATTCGGCCCGTGACTTGAGAATGTGTCAAGGGCCCGCTAGTGGTACCTTTAACTATGCCAGAACGGGGCCGGCATTGCGGACAAAAAAACAAATTCCAAATAATAAATGGCCACGTCCCACACCCTATAACGTGATCCATTGATCAGGAATATTACACACTACGAGTACTTCTATATAATATATGTCAGCATCCACGAGAAGTCCTTGTAGCATACAAAAATATACAAGAACACAGCCGGCCACCACAAGCAGCTACGAACACAGTCATCCACGTACCAACCGACCCACCCACACCCACCCACGTACGCACCAACCCATCGACACACGCACCTACCGATCTACCCACCCACTACAACAACAGTAGTAGTGTGCAAGCAGTATACAACTACACAGCTAGTACGCGTGTACAGCAGTGCAGTACACACGCATATACAGAGAAAAATACAGCACAGCCGTACTCGTAGTTCGTACGCGTAGCTGTCACAACTACTTACAACAACAGCAGAGTCAAATCAGTATACAGCAATAATATAAGTAGTCCTTATATAACCCATCTACAGCAGCAATAGCAACAACATAAGTCCAGCAAGTAGCAGCACGTACTCGTACGTACGTACAGCGGTCACAAACAACACGCCGGCATGGATGCGTAGCCCTGCTGCACCGAAATATCGGTATGTACGTATATATGAGATCAGCCTATCGTTTACGTAGATAGGGGTACTACTGTAGATATGATATGCACACCCGCCTACTCGTGCATCTTGTGTATGTACTCCACCTAGATTCCAAAATATTGGATCAAAAAATTAAAACTTTACATCAAATGCGCATGTTTTTCTGCAATCGTCTCGTACAACTGCTACTGCTCTACAGAGCCTAGAGAGAGCAGACGCATGCAACATATTATCAACTACTGCTGCACGACGCTTGATGTGTGCCTCATTCAATGTCAAGTCGGTGTGGTCCTTGTTATCTCGTGCGTGGTGCGTGCTGTGGGTGTTCCGTTATCATGCTGATAAAAAAACAGTCGTACTTCGTACGACAGGTTTTGCATAGTAGTTGCGAGCCGGTGTCAAGCCAGAACGTCTCCCCTGAGTTATTTGCCAGATTTCGCGACTTCGAAGGCCCAGAGCACGCCCCACGGGCTTCGGGCTGGACCCGCACTGGCACCGTAGTGAACACGCGGCCGCCCTGCGTGCCCCGCAGCCGATAGCGCGAGAAATGACCCGCGGCCGGAGGTGAAAAGTGAAAGGATTCCGGGAACATGTCAATTTGGTACCTATACATATATATATGCAATTCCCCAACGCGTATGTTACAGTATCGTATCTCTTCTGAGTGAACTGTGGTGCTTTTTTGTTGACGCTTCTCTGTATATACCAGAGAAATACTGACGTAAGTAGTGATGTACTACCAACACATACGTGTACGGTATGGGTTCCATAGGTTGACAAAGTTGAAGGACAATGAAACAATATATACTCCAAGCATCCAGCGTACACTTGTGTACCCCATCTCACCCAAACATATACGCCTTAATCAAGCGCTGAGTAAGCGATGATCGATAGATAATATGCACGGCATCTTCTCGAAAATAACTGGCTCGAAGGTAAGCCTTGCAAGGATCAAGTTGAAGTATCGCTCTTCTCATATCAAGGATTATTGTTCTTCCTCGTTCGCAAAGTCAATCATTTATATCTGCTGCTGTTGAACCCATATCGGTACCTATCGTGCCCCGCTTTCTGAAAACGCCTCCCGAATGTGTCAAAACTATGGAATCCACGTTGTGCATAAAGTATCGTTTGCCTCGTAGGTGAAAACTATTACATTAGCAGGAGGTATGCATTCAGTTCTCGGTACTTCTACCGTGTGTCCTTGTTATTGCGCGCTTCGTTTTGCCGTGGCCATTACTAGTTCATGTAATCGTTCAATATAACACGTTTTCAGCTTATCAGGGTACAGTTGGGTCCATTGAAGGTGAACGCTGAACTATAAAAGGTCCAAACTGAAAGATGTCTTGTATTCGTGTGGATTCCTATTAACGTGTACTTCGAATTAATCCAGCTAACGTGATTAAATACAAAATTCCATTCACCCGTATCCACACACAAATAAACTTCACTGTTTTAGGGTATAGTTTCAAACGGCCAAGGTGAGACATACGCTCCGTCATAACACAACGCCTTTTGTTTTGCATAGTTTACCTGCGATCAGAATATACACTGGATGGGCTCATGACGTGTAATGTGTGTACCACAGCCAAGTAATTACGGTCAAGTATGGAACATGTGCGTATATTTCACATAACCAAATCCCAATATGTTGGAAATCTGTGGGTTACATTGGGCGTGTCGGGCTTCAGCAGTATAATGCCCATCGCATTAAACCTGTCAAGGGTCCACGCAAAATTGGCAAGCAAAATATAACGCCATGTAGTATACGAGGTGTTGTGGCTGGTCCTGTGATGCTAAACCACGCACAACCTCCCCGCTGTTGTTGTACGGACGTTTACAGCGTTGGTAGCACCCGTCCAACGCAGGATGGACGCCCAATTTGATACCCCGTACCACTTACGCATTGTCCGTGTTAGACCAAAAAAAACATATTGATCGGGTCATTCATTCCCATCAAGTCAGCACACGTGGCCTGATTCACGAGCTCGTTTCAGCAACGTGCATTTCCTGGAACATCAAAACTCTCTACGTATTTATCGTGTTTAATGGTTTGGCTATGGACCCTGTTCGTAGGCTTTATAATTCCTGAAAAGCATGTCCTACCCTTCCAGGCACGCTTATTCAAATTGAACTTGATGAGGCTGGCAGGACAAGGCGACAAATTAACAACTGAGCCTACTTTGTTTTTTTTGTCCATCCTATTTACTATCTTCACCCTTCTTTTCTCTCTCCCTCTTTATTATAGTCGTAACTCAGATCCGGGGTCACTAAGTAGGCTCTTCTCCCCCCTCCGCACTACGGTACGTGCCTTGTATTTTTATCGCGAGATGACTTCAGCACTTTCTTCCCTCGTCGACTTGGGTCGGATTCCGCCTATCCACACCGCGAAGGCGCTCTCAGCAATTGGTTCCTTTTTATTTTTTCTAATAAAGTCAAAATCTCACCACGGTGGGATTCGAACTTGGGTACCAATGCCTGTAGTCTTTGAAGCTGACCACTGGTCTACCGGGGCGACCGGCTACAAGAGGCCCAATGGAGTAGAGACGGCATACATGCCTACGGACAAACCGTGTAACCACCGCGGTCTACCGCGTGTCCCGCTACCTGGGCGTCAACTGTTCGCCAATACATTGCATCATGGAGACGAATGGCATAAACGCCAGTGTCCCACGTGCCGTAGGTATCTACAACTTAGCCGCCAAGTCATGGTTTGTTATCAACATTCATTGGAGAAGATAGTTAGTCGTAGACGGTTATTTCATTATCGTCGCCTGGTGGGAGGAATTGTCTTGGGACGTTGCCTCAGGTGCGTAAGTGATGTCAGCGAAGGTCATTGAACTCAATGAAAGACTGCATTATCTGCGAATGTCGTCCGCAGCAATGACGCCCCGCAGACCTTAGATATATTGATACATAATATACCGTACAAGGAACAATATATAAGAGACGACTCGACACATTGATATATAAGAAATACCGTAATAGTGGGGGTAGGCTCTTCGTCAAACTTGGGTATGTATCGCCAAAGAGTGGGCTTCCATGCTACATTACCTAGAAAAATGTGTATACTCACTTGGCGTGTACCTAAGTATACCAGGGAAGTTCCGTGAACGAAAATCGTTGCTGATGAAGGAAACTTCCCCACCTGCCGAGATAGCAATAAAACATAGGATAAAACGACTGTCTACGCGGGAACCCCCCCCCCCCCCGCCGGGGCAACAAGAGGAGAAGTACAGAAGTGTGTAGCTAAACTAAATAATAGAAATGCAGCAGGGGCAGACCGAATAGTTAATTAACTTTCGAAGTACGGGGGAGAAGGAATGCTTACCATGATGGTTACGTTATATGACTGTATATGGCAAAACGAGTACGCTCCTAAGAGATGGAGAGCAAGGAGTAATAGTAAACTTGTTGAAGAAGGGAGACAAGGCTGACCCGCGTAATTATAGGGGGATCACTTTACTGAGCACTGTAGGTAAAACCTTCTGTAAGATATTGAACGAAATAATGGGAAATATGATGGAGAAGGAAGGACACATTAGCTGCGTCGATCATGTGTACAAATTAGGTAAGCTCATCCAATTTAGGAAATACTAGGGGCTAACAAAGTACTGTTGTTTTTTAGATGTACAGAAGGCCTACGACACAGTATGGAGAAATGGGCTGTGTAAAACGTTGTGGGAAATAGGGATCGGAGGAAAGATGTGGAGAATGATGAAGAAGGCGACAGAATGTGCGAGAAGTGCTGTGAATTTGAACGGGAAAAGATCGAAGTAGGTTGATATCCTATAAGGAGCTGCACAGGGATGTACGCTATAACCTCACCTATCCAAGGTATATATTGTTGACATGATAGTAGTAATACAAGCAGCATCGCAGGGAATCACGGTGGGGGAAAATACGGTGTCGGGATTGTTGTTGGCGGATGATTTCGTCAGCATATCAGAAACACCCGAGGAACTGCAGAAACAAATAGATAAGGCACTAGAGCACACCAGGAAGTGAAGAGTGACGGCGAACGTAGCAATGTGCGCAGTAGTTGTATGTAACGAAGATAAAGAGAGTGCGGTAACATATAAGTGGAAGTGGGGAGAAGAAGAATTACCAATCGTACACCAGTGTACGTACCTTGGCGTAGATATCTCAAACGATTGCTCTTGGGGTACACACATAACTGACGTAATAGGCAAGGGTAAGGCACACGGTGGCAACATGGAAGCAGTCCTAACAGACTCGCACCTTAACCCATTCAGAACTAAAAAAAAATGTCCCACACTAATTATAAGTAGTTTGTCCCCAAATACGGGGGACCAGTTCTCAAGGGGTTAACACTAGAATTTGGAGAGGTATGCTGATGAATGTGATTGTACCTCAGCTAGAATATGCAGGAGACGTATAAGAAGGGAACGCGAAGCTAGTAAATCAGCTGAAAACATTACAGATGACAGCAGCTAAAAACGTATTAGGATGCTCAAGTAAGACGAGTAATACAGTATTTAAAGGAGAACTGAGAATGTACCGACGTAAGACAAATAGAGACGTGTCTAAGTTGAAATGTCAATATATAGTAAATAACATGCCAAATAAGAGGTTGCCAGCCATAGCTGATAAAGCTGTTTGGGAGAAAGTAACCAAAGGGGGAGCTGGAATAGCGTGGGATAGCGTAGTCGAGAGAGTATGCTGATGAATGTGATTGTACCTCAGCTAGAATATGCAGGAGACGTATGAGAAGGGAACGCGAAGCTAGTAAATCAGCTGAAAACAGTACACATGACAGCAGCTAAAAACGTATTAGGATGCTCAAGCAAGACGAGTAATACAGTATATATAGGAGAACTGAGAATGTACCGACGTAAGACAAATAGAGACGTGTCTACAGTAAGTTGAAATGTCAATATATAGTAAATAATATGCCAAATAAGAGGTTGCTAGCCATAGCTGATAAAGCTGTTTGGGAGAAAGTAACCAAAGGGCGAGCTGGAAAAGCGTGGGATAGCGTAGTCGAGAGAGTATTGAAGGATATAGGAAGCCAAAACGAGATGCTGGTGATAGAGGAGTTTAAGAGGTACAAGACAGAAATAAAATAATGGATTAAAATAAGAGAAAGGCTAGCGCTAAGAAAGAAGTGGAAGAGGAAGAACACTTAGAGATATACGGGGGGTTGAGAAAAGGGATAGGAAGGAAAACGTATCTGCACGGCCCAATGGACTTCGCTAAAAGCCTGAAATTGCGATTTTGTGTAGGGGACCTGGACCTGCCGGAATAAAGAAGGAGGTATACCAGTAGCCGGGAGGAGGAAAAAGTAGATGCACAGGTGTGCCCATGTGGCCAAGCCATAGAGAGTAGAGTTCACATAGTGGGAGAATGTGAAGAGTACAGTTTACATAGTGAGAGAATGTGAATGGTACGAGGAGGAAAGGGATGTGTTCGAGGAGTAGATTAGAAACATAGACGAATGCGAAATGGAGAAGTATGGTATACTAAATAGTAGCGTGGACACTATCGCAATATTAGGACATAGATGGTGGCCACAGGTGGCGCAACAAGAAGGGAGTAATATTCGCGAAACGTTTCTTTCTAGTATATGGAAACAACGTATTGAGCGCCCAAGTGCTGGAGGTGTCTCTATTAGGAGTAGGAACGGTGTTCCATGCGTGGTTAATGGTCAACTGACTAAGGCAAGCATCAAATGAGTACGCCCCGCCCCCCGCTGCCGGCGCCGCATTCGATGTATGAAGTACATTTTCAATTCGCACATCCGTAAATACTCGCGAAGGAAGGTTCCGAGGGCGCCTTCCTTAACGTGGGTAGTATAGGTTTTATGTTCGTGCTTTGACGCGCTGTTTACAGACTGGCTGTCGAGAGGTTGGTTACACCCACGTACGCCCTCTCCCCGCCCACTGATCGCATATTCATTTTTCGTTGTACATCGATCTGTACTGGTTTAGTTAGTGAGTGTAGTTACCTGGGCGCCCTGTATACACGTTGAGTACGCACAGTTCTAGCAGTTTCCAGAAGGTACCAGCTGCTCCTTCTCGCTTGAACCGGTGAAATGTGTTCTTCGCTCTTCGTGGTAGCATCTTCACGGTGCTTTTGTCTTTCCTAGCACCATGCACGTGATTAGATGACGTTTCCACCATTAGGAAAAGCTATATCTGGTTCGTCGACCCCAGATTTCGTCTGGACCGTGTGTTGGTGTAGTGGCTGTCTGGCGGATTGGGGCCTGTCGCTGCACTTTAGGCAAGCACATACATATCGTTGTATGTAATATTCGTATGGCCACGTCCGTTGCTCATCGTGCTACAGACATCCTCACTCTGTGCCTTTGATACTGTCGTTGTGTCAAAACAAGAACACTGACCGATCAGAAGGCGGTACGGAGTTAGGAAGGAGGCGATAGTGTGTGTTGCAGTTGTTGCGTGTCTGATAAGCAGATAATGTGGTGGACGACCAAGGATTCAAGGAGTTACGCCTCTGGTTATGCAGTCCGTGGTTATCTCTTGCTCAAATGCATGGAATGTGAGCACGCTATCACATATAATCGCACCGTATGTCGTTGAGACATGAGTTCGTTTCAGAACGAGGAGAAAACATATCTGCGAACTATGTATTCCTGGAACGTATCGCCGTGTCCATATTGACTTTGAGTGTCGTTTACTTCAATATCTAGAAAGTCGTGTCCACCGACTACGGTTTCAACCGAAAACAAAACTATACTTACGTCGTGTTCGTATATCTATGTCAGCGTCCACACAGTCGACCCTTCCACACCTTACGTTAATATGATGCGGCCAAACAGGGTGCGCCGTTTCCTTCAAGGGTATACCGGCGGCAGCTCCTACGTAGAGTCTAGTAATCCTGTGTTATCGTATCGTTCATCCATCAGTGGTGCCTAGCGGTCTCGAGCATTCCATTTAAAAGCGGCTCGGCTTAAATTGATATCGTCGATTATAGTATCCGCCTCCGTGGGGCGCTTCATTGATTGGCTGGGACAACGAAGTCATATATGGCATTGTGTTGTGTTTCCCACGACGCTAACATGAGACGGGCTAGATGTGTGCTGGAATACTCACCCAGAACCGGTTATGTTGAAAACGACTCGGATTTAAGTTATGACGATAATCTACCGCGCCTGCGTGGAAATTGTCTGTGCAACGAATTCAAATATCTCAACATCGGGTTTTGCTGAACACACGTAAATATTGTGACTGGCTGGGTGTATGCTGGCATAATTACCCATAACGTGTAGTGGTAAACGCAGCGTAGGCAAAACGCAAGCGACTACGGAAACGAAGCGACTCCATGCGTTCGAACATAAATCCGCTTGGGGAATGACTGCCGACCCCGATCGTTATATGGTTGTCGGCACCAGGAAAAGATGTACATGTATTGTGGCAGAAATGCTGTGGATATGTCACGACAGCTTCGTTGTGAAAGACACTGTCACTGGGGCGGACTGACCACTCCTACATCGCCGAAAGCGATATATGTCATCCATCGGATATATT
The DNA here is from genome assembly GCA_008828725.1 of Saccharina japonica. Lineage (NCBI taxonomy): Eukaryota > Phaeophyceae > Laminariales > Laminariaceae > Saccharina > Saccharina japonica. The sequence goes on along the minus strand of MEHQ01000331.1, from coordinate 52,369 downwards.
GATCACTTTGATAGCGCTAGAAGCAGGGTCGAATAACCTTTCGCAGTCCCGACATATTAAAAATATCGCGCTTTAGTGCAGCTGGGTCGGCGGAACAATTGGGGAACCCACTCGACTACACCATACGTCTAGCGCGGCGGGTTATACTTTGCTGAAACGGCCTTGTGAAACAGGCCGTTAGTGTACCACAGCTCGCTATTCGCTCTAATCGAGGTGAGCTTTATTAAATCACGAAGCGTTCAATAATTAAACTGGATTTCAAGCCCGCTTGTGGAAGTAGAGGTTACCACTGTTTCGAGATTTGGTCTGACTTGCTTAGGGTCATTCATAGGGTTGGTCTGTATGGCTTAGGGTTAGAGTTAGGCTTGAGGTTAGTTGTAATCGTCTCGTACACTGCGTCTATCTACAATATATCGAACAAGTGGCAAACAGATTTGGCTTATGCCGAATGAACACCGGTAGCTCGATGTTTACCAGTGATGCATGGGCGATGGCTGCTTCACCAGCGGCCAAAGGAGTAAGGAAACAACACGTGATACTATTGACACAAAACAACATACAAACGCGTTCCTACCCCAGGCAATACAGCTGCCGTTGTATAAATGAGCCCATGAGAGTTTTGCACAATATACGTGCCATCGAGCTTGTCTTCGAGCTTGTTGTCGCCAAGCCACACCAATGTCGGTTCCCCAGGCACTCAGCCCCCTTGTTATCTGACCGTGTTTCAATGGAATTTAAACAGGGTTTCTTCTCAAAACTCAACTTGCGTTTGGCACTGTAAGATGCTACGTCGACCCCGACCCGGCGTCGCCGCGGTAGATGTCACGACAATATTCTCTTACATCTGCGAACCTGATGATTTTATTTTCGAAAATACTATAGTGCGCTCAGAAAGAGAGCTACAGTAGTAGTTGATGGACTTTGAAATGCCCATTTTGGTGGCTGTGTTACAACCTACGGTAGTTGGCGACTTTTGTATTGTGTGCGCGAATCTACCACAAGATAACAGGGGATTTCATGCAACTTGAATGCTTCGTGCAATTTCTATGTAAATTCCGGTCAAATTGCATGGAATGCAACTTGCATGTCGTAAGCATGTTGGTCCTGAGGGTACTTACTGACATGAGCTCAACCGTATACCTTGTAGTGTATATGCATGGCATGGCGCTAGACTCCACCTACCTGCAAATACGTTTTTTTCCAAAAGTTGCTGTGGAAACGTCAACGTAGTACTTCTATACTCCACACATTATGTTGCGTCCTCCGTGAATGATAGCATATACTGAGCACATGGATCGCATGATCCGTATCAGACATCGCTATCTACACGGCAGCACGCCAGGATGTATACGCTCAGAATTTGGGACATAATTTATACAGGATGAGCATACGTCAGACGTATAACACTTTGACTTATTTGGGTTCTGAATGTCGGGGCCCTTTAACCCAAACTCGTAGGAATTTCGACCCGGTGTCGCAACAATTTTCGTTTTATACGAAGGGTAGCGGGAGTGATTATCGGGTAGCATCCCCCCCGCCCCCGCCCCCTCCAAACTCCGTTTTTTTTGTAAGGTATAGAGCACCTTGAGTGATCACCCTAAGGAAAATCACGCTGGACGTCTACCGCACTATGCGCCACAAGCTATTAACGACAACGTGAGAAAGATAACTGACCAAGATGGGCGTGTGTTTCGTTCTTATGGCGTTGTTCGGGAAGTTCGGTCGTGGTGATTTACATTGTATCGATATTTAGGTTTTTCGTTTTGATAGCAAGGTGGCTTTCGTTGTCGGGATCGTTCAATCGTTATTTTCTAGGTATTTGGTCGTTTCGACATTGAACCCCGAACACGAGCATGTACGGGTTGTGGGCGGTATTTCATCGGGAGCCGAGTGTTGCACAGGGCTGTGCGAGGCCGGTTCATATGGGGGCAAACGTGTGCAGTCTGGTGACCCCGATTGTACTAGCGACTATACCCACCTTCGCGGGGCTGTGGCTCAACTCTTTTGCGTGTCAAAGGTATAAGATTGAACCTCATAGAGACGGTTACAGTAATACTTTTGTTTCCGGTGGAAGTTTAGCGTCGTAGTCAAACTGATAAATTTAAGTACATAAGGAAACGTATCGTGTTAGAGACTATGATCCATAGTGCACCCTGCAAGCGCCATGTCTGGGCTTGGACTGAGGGTGGAGCGCGCCACTCCTCAGTATAAAAAATCACAACGTCGGTTTGAAGATAACGGCGTAAAAAAATGGCATTGCACGACCTAGTAATGTTTTTATTGATTTCCAGGCCGTATAGAGCTAGGACAATATAATTGGTCAACATCCAGTTCATAGGCATACGAGCTAATGAGTATCGGTATGTAAAGCTGAAGTAATAAACCGTTCTCGGCCGTAGACGTTGATGGTGTGATCATGCTGATTAGAAGTGGACTACCCCCCAAGCGCAAAACCCAAGAGCCAGCAGGAAGGGTTGCGACGTCAACATCACCGGTGGGAAATTCAAGAGGGACCCTTAACATTGCTTCCAGAGGATTATGAAGGGAGAAAGGAAGTCGAAGTTTCGTTGAAAGACAGACACGACACACGATAGCATGTATTATGTGCATGCCAGGCGCGCAGCAAGCCGATCAAGCCATTCGAAACAGCGCTAAGATACGGGATTGGTGCGAACGTTGCGTCTTGAGTGCGAACGATAACACTAAACGTCATGCGCCAGTAGCGTGGAACTAAAGGCAGGTAGACATGTTCCGGTGAGTGATACCTGATTGTCAGGTTTAGACATCGGCCAGTACAGTATAACACCTCGTCATTGGCGTAGTATCCCGCCGTCATTTTATACTTCGGAAGACCTCCTACGCTCATGCCCATATCCTTAACCTATCGAAATACATACCACGCGTCCCAAGCAGTACGATCATATACGAAAGACAATAACATGCACTGTATATATTGTTGTACTGAGCGCACATGCTGAAGGCATTGTAAGTGTGATGTGGCGCCAACTAATGACTAGGTTTTCCTCGCGGGACGCTACATCCTCCCCGCCAGCTGCTGGGAAACCGAGTAAAAGCTTGGCAAGAATTTCATCTGTACGTCTACGAAAGTTTATGGGGGAGGAATGTGTGCAATTAATGTGAGATAGAGCATACCAGATGTTAGAAACATCACCAGATGCACCGGCATGAAAAATTTATACATATCATGAATTGTGATTTGTTTGAACTTATTAACAGTAATACATTTAAACTTATCCGGGGGGTTAACCCAGACAGACGTATTGCTACTGGCAGAGTTCCACTTTATTTGTCAACCTTTTATGACGACCTCTTGAGCTGCTGGAGTTACCGACAAGTTAGCACGATACGTTCACCTGTAATTCAACTATTATACTACAGTAGCGCATGGACAGGTGGGTCGGGATGCACGAACAAGCATCATAATAATTATGTTGTGCGTGAAATATCGAGCTACTCATGTGAGCTCCGAAGAAAATCAAACATCCATAACAGGGGATTGCTGCATAAACGACAACCTTGGTCATGGATCTTTAGCACACTACTAGGTTTAAAACGTATACGTGTCCAGGGCATGGGTCACGAGCGTATTGGGCAACAGAGGATTGACGACCTTGTGACACATGCGACGGCAAGGGTGCAATTTAGTTCCATTTGCCGTGGCTCCTGATTTAAAGAGCTCTGAGGTGGCACTTAAACGATGTCTTGTGGAAGAAAAGAAACGAAACACAATGATCAACCCCATTGCCTAGGTGTGAAACGCTAACTCAGTCGGCGCAACACACGGGTGCGGGGGGGACTGTCCAGTTGAGATGCCTGATCAAGTCAGAAATCATTATGCTAATATATATGTATATAAACCGATTTATATTGTAGAAGGCATATTTCATCGCTTGAGCTGTTTCTGAAGACCGAAATGGCAGATAGACCAACCTTGAGCAGGCCCCCAGCAATCTCCTCTTATAAATAACGCATATAATACACGACTACCCGTGCTGTGGCAGCTCTGGACAAACACACATACACCCTACTCTCCGTCAAATCTGTCGATTCCTAAAGTATCCGTGTTCGCCGAACCATTCACCAGTACTATGCAAGAAGTAAAACATAGACAGCGTGCCAGTGTTTCAATGTATCTGCGTGGTTTCAGAGTACAAGAGAGCAAATATGCCAACCCTGAGTCGACGAGAGCTGTATATTCCTCCCTTCGGCACTATGAATGTTACATATTATCTGCTGTGTCCCCATCTCAGGCGAACAGGCTACAGACGAGCAGCTGTTTAAACCTTGCAGCAAGCAGTGTCAATACAATCAACGAAACCGAATCCTCGGACGATCAGATATCAACAACCTTGCCCACGCCCACCGCATCAAATAGTGTACATAAACAAAATAGCGCAAACATAATCCAACGGCCAAGAAGATCCACTAGGTGCCAGTACAAAGAAGTTTTCGGTGTTCAAGGAAAACAAGGAATGCCATCCCCTCGCCAACTCAACATGCAGAGCACGTACATAAATGATGGTACTTGCGGTGTTCTGTCTCCCCTCTTTCCGTCGTCTATAGCAACTGAAGGTGCGTTTAGTCCAATACTGCAAATTGGAACCACCGTGAATTTAATAATCGACATAAATAACCAACAAAGACTCCTACTAAACTACCGCCGATTGAGCAGCAGAAGCTTCGTTCGCGCGGTCAGTGATGCCATTTGCAACTCAACTAAGCTCAAGCTTGACGACCTTGACCGACAAATGTCGTTTCCAGCTCGTGTGCGTCTGTCTTATAGAGTGAAACCGTACCAACCCCGCGGAAGACCCAACTTCTACTAGACCAACGTCTACGAAATGAGAAGGACACTCATATTTGCTACAGGCTGTACACCACTCAGGCAAGTGGTCCTGTACGCCGCTCACATCTGAGATTAATATTACGTGAACGGCGAGGTGTATCAGAAACTTGTTACGCGGAACAAATCTCTAAACATGACGCACCCAAGCTAGTGACGGCAACGCAAGTCGGCTGTCGATGGTGACCATATTTCCAAGACGTCGAGAATAAACGACGAACACCTTTAGGCCCATACCGTCGCTATACATCTAAGAAAACCGCAAAGCCGGCGACGAGCGTAACATTTTGGCTGCCTCTGATTTTGCAGCACACAGGCTTCCCGATCAACTAGACAGCCTGACGAGCACGCGGTCAGGGAGCAATAGCCCCATCCTCGGGGACAGCGAGCCTGACACGGAGGGGGACCTTTTCGCCAAACATGGTGGGTGAGTGCTCCACCACGACAGCAGCGCGGGCGCCATTCTCAGTCTTCCCACTATACGGTGAGACGGGTGAGGCCATGAGGCAGTGGGCCGCCTTGATGACCTCGCGCAGAGTGTTGGCCAGGTACACCATGGATGATGACCCCGTTTCGTCCGCGCGATTTTTGACCTGGTTAGCGTAGGGTGCAGATGGAGGTCGGACACAGTGAACAACAATAGGTAAGCCGCATAGTGACGATACACTCTCACTAGGTTCGGCTTAGCGATATACTCATTCCCACAACAGTGATGAAACCAACTCAATCTTCGTTGTCTTTACTACTGTAGTAATAGTTCCAGTATATGCCACTGCGTTTGCAGGGGTCCGTGGGGCCTCTACCCTCCAACCTTGTTTGCCCCGAAAAAAACGCGTTTGTCCTGTTGGTACTGCTTGAGCGATCCCACGTCAAACAGAAATTGTCGAACGCCGGTGAAACAAGAGTATTCACTCAAACCGTAAAGGCAGCAAACATATGCAGTGTTCACCTTGTCGATGGGAAGCTCTTGCACGTCGTCGAAGGTTCCGCGGTTGTGTAGACCGAGCACGAGCTTGTGAGCTCCGCCGAGTGCCATTTGCCAGTAGAAGTCCTTCCAGTTGATGGTGTCAGCGTGCCTTCGTAACAGGTGTATCGAAAACGAAACAATGTATGCAGGATAAGGGTTTGCATAGTTAAACTCTATTGAATTGCAACACTCAACAGGTACATGCATGTTCTCAACCAGGGCCCGGAAAAATGTTATATATGCGTGAAAATACGCCTCAAAACCGTATGAAAATCATTTCAAGATATGTTTGGCTACGGCGAATAGAAAGAAGTGTCAAACAAATGATAAAAAATCCTACGGCGAATAGCAAAAGGTTCCAACTATATGTTCGCCACTCTGGTGAGTAGGACAAGGGGCCAAAACTGTTTAAAATTCCGACCAATTGGACAAACAAAACTTAAAATCAACGAAACGCTATCGTCGAGTAATAAAAACAAGAACTGATTGTTTTTTCTCACACTGCGATTGAGAAAAACAGTATACCCAAGAAACTATCATTGGCCGGCGAGATAAAAAAGAGCAACAACAACAATACGCCTGCGCCAAATACATTTTCGCCCCCGAAATCAACTCTTGCGATGCGCGTAACCAGAGTCGCGGCCACTGCTGCGTCAAACGATAAGGTGACTTGAATGTTGCGCCCGCGCAACATCGCATCACCTAATTAATACTAACCATAACTAAACCTCCATAGACCGAGAAGCACAATATGTCAACCGCGCCTACGGCCATGAGGAGCGAACACCGAGGGTTTTCCCCTTACTGTTGTCTTCCGGACACAGATTACTATGTACCTTCCGTTTTTGGTCTTCATCTCCACGATCTGCGCGTCGTCGTCGAGGAGGCATCCGCTTGTAGCTGACGTCAGCCCAGAGCTTGCCGAAACACCCTTGTCGTCGGTCACAGGTGCAGTCTTCCTCGACGAGGTTGATTTTGCCACGGTGGACTGCATATGAGAGTATTTGCAGTTTATAACTCTTGTAAACATTTGATCCGCAAGGTCGTTTCAAGTGGAACACGGGTCGTTTTAACATCGAATGTAAGCAAGTAGCAAGGGCCGAAGTCCGCCAAATTGGGCTTTTGGTTACGGGAGGGGATCACATTTGAGTATTTTGTCAGCCTTTTAGAGCCAGTCGGCCGCGTAACCACCATTGAGTTTTCGTGATGTGAACCCCCATGGGATTCTTACGCTGAGCCAAACAATGAGGCTTAGATTATATCGACCAGGTAGCCTACACACGATAGTAAAGGTGGCGGGCATCCGCACGTACATATTGTTGCACCTATCAATACATGTCAAACCAAACAATATAAATGCGCAACCTATGAAGGGCGATTACTCATGAAGGGAAACCTTACCTCGTTTTTCTCGCCAGACGAAACCATCAGACTCAGAATTTTCGCAATCAACTCGTCGTTGCTGGCGCGCTCGCCGCGAGTGGAAGACCTCGCCGGACCGATCTCGCCGGCATCGACCTCAGAGCGCACGAGAAGCGACACGCCATCCAAGCTCATCTAGAGAAGGTATTGAGAGCGACATACCCGATCAGACGGTCATTCGTATTTGATATGCTTGTGGCTTGAAGGGAGATTGAGAGGGACGGCAAGACCGAGGAATATGGAGGAACGTAACTTGTATTATGAGACCGCTATCGTTTCGACGGATACTCGATGACAACCATATTTCCTCACGACATGCCCAGAAAAGTTGAACGATTATGGGTATATTGCACGCACTGCACAAGTGGAAAAGTACTATGGGTATAATGCACGCGCTGGCAAACAGGCAAAGGCGTTTCTCGACTAAAGCCTTCCGAAAACTGGGCGTGTCGACTCGTGGCAAGCACCAACCTTGGTAAGGACGCGGAAGCCTCCTGCGTCGGAAGGGGCACTCGGGTTATCTTTAGTGAGCTTCTTCTCGAAGTTGAAGCCGTAGCCGGGATAGTGAGTTTCTTTGCCTGTTGTTACGCGAGTGAACGCCAGGGTTGGCCCGTTCGTGCGGTCCTCGCCGATAGCGTGGACGAAGATCTTGAAAGGCTCGTGACGGAAGGTACTCGGCAATGCGCTTGAGGTCCTGCAGCACAAGTAGCGAGGCGCAGTAGGAATGGGTCGAATCTCACGAGGTACATTTGGCAGGAGTCATGTCGGTATATAGCCGAAAATAGGGCGGTGTCGAGCTTGTCATGGTTTGCTCGGCATTGACCCACGACGGTGCTATCGTTTATGTCGATGTATAAAACCGACGCTACATGTAGGAGTCAGGTGACTGGAGCATGGACTCGTGCTACATTACCTTGTAGACGTAGCAGGTTTCGTCGGAAATATATTCGCTTGACGGGACTCCTAACTACAAGACCCACCGAATCTCGTTCGGATACCATTCATGTTGTACTTGAGTATTTGTTGTGTACCAAGGCCATAAGATGTTTCAAATTGTCTTTTTTACTATCGATCAGCTTGGGTGTTATAGAAGCGTTACTAAATCGGGACGTTATCCCTACTGTAGCATGCGTATGCGCTCGAAAGCAACGGGTTTATTACAATTTAATATAATTGCACATTGATAATATGAGCTGGCGTCGTTGTGCAAGACGCCGTATTTTAATGAAGATACGTTATATCAATTGAAACGATGTTGACGTTTGCTCGGCATCGAGGCCCCTCCTAAACAGTTCGGATTTTGTTTTCAAAGCAATGCAACGGAACACGGCGGTAATAATCGTATGCTTAATTGATGGAAGAAACACTTGCGGAAAACGTAACGGCTTTAAACATAGGAAATACGACCGTACCACTTGAAGGGATACGATGAAAACGTACGCTAATTGCGACAGGGTCGTCATGGTAACCGCGTTGGTATGACCTGTATGTCTGTATTAAGGTAGTATCGTCTTAAGGGGCCCCTTCGGTCATGATGAAACAAGAGTACTTGAGTGATGAAAAATATACAGTTTTCGTTTTTTTTACAGCAGCAATACTATTTCTGGTATAATAACACCATATCAGTACTCCTTACGGAAAACGGCATAGCTCCGGTCCTAATGCTCAGATCTTCGCCCGTCAAACGTATAACTTGTTCGTTATAGTCTCCAGGAGGTATTGGAACCCTTGTTTATGCAATGGAGGGCAAGGATTGCTGTGTTTGCATCACGAAACGAAAGTGCTCCGCAGCAAGATTTTGATCGTTTCGGAGCTCCTGGTTGGTATCTACACTCTGCTGTGACCACATAGGACGCTACGGGCGGTCGAACTAGAGGCCCAGGTACGTTCCCCTACTAATGCTCGGTGTCCTCGTCGAACATCTGAGTTAAAACAGTATCAGCAGCCGGAGAAACTGACATTTTTCTAATTCGTCTTGGGTACCAGGGGTATGGCGAGTCGTTTTCGAGTAAGAGGCACTTGTCGTGACGAAAAAGGCGTCTGATCGATATGCCTCCCGAGACACAAATGTTGGCCATGGTCTAGGCTATCTAAAACTTATCGACGGGCAATAATCTGAGCATTAGAACCGGAGCTATGCCGTTTTCCGTAGGGAGTACTGATATGGTGTAATTATACCAGAAATAGTATCGCTGCTGCAAAAAAAATGAAGAATATATATTTTTCAACACTCAAGTACTCTTGTTTCATCATGACCGAAGGGGCCCCTTAAACAATACAGCAGTATGGCATATTATTTACGCTGTAATCGAGATAAAAATGCACAAGATAGGAAATGCTCAAATAGGATCAAACATAGTCTTGCCGATCATACCTCAATAAATACCGAGTAGATACGACGAGCGTTGGTGCAGTGGTGTCAATGGTTTTGTGGTAGACGTTACAGGTATTGTTAGACCAGCTACCAACAAAGAGCCAAGTGCTCCGTCTCGTACTTGCCGTACCCATGCTGAAGCACGAATCGCGGCCTCCTAAGCTTAATTTCGGTGTTTATCGGTGGTCCGAAATTAGAGACCATAGAGAGAAAACAGATATGTATGGTGTCTGAGACAGTAGGCGACGAACGGTTTAATGCTCGCGACATACAAGAAACAAACAACTCCGAACCAGCTATTCCAAATAAATGTAAGGAGAATAACGTAAATTAGCTCGGGAAAACTCGTAAAACCCAGGAGGTTGACAGGCAACGAGCATGGTGTGAGAGAGAGAGGGCGAGGCACGTTCAATTGACCACGACTGAAATTGGAATAAGATTTTAAAAAGAGCAGTGGCCAAAATCGGGTATACCCGATGGTTTTGTGGCCAAAACAGGGTACCATTGTATTTTAGTGACCGCGACGACCCCAGGGCGCCATCTCATTGGCCAGCGCAGGCCACCACCCGACGCTGGCCACAAACCCATCGGGTATACCCGATTTTGGCTACTCACCCCCCAAGAGGTACCCGATAATTGTACCCACCTACCCGAAAATGGCCGGGCTGTTCGACAACCACGGCTCAACAGCCCACCACGCACCAGACGACGATTACTACGTACCACGCACCTGCGTACCAGGTACGTATCACGACGTATTACGACGTATCCAGTCGAGTTCCGGCCGAGTCCCAGCCTGTTACCGACGGATCCATCTGCTCTACGAGCTACTATATTACTGCTGCTGTGCTGTGCGGTGGCTGGTGGCTGGTGGCTCGTCGAGGAGGGAGAGAAAGAGCGGTGCTTTTTGGGTGGGAGACGGAGCGAATCAACTACTACTACTTGTGTGCCGTGATGAGGTGGCTTTTGGTTGGGAGAGGGAGAGATAGCACTGTGAACCAACCACTACGGCTGGGCCGTGTTTTGAACCACTACTGCTGTGTCGTGTTTCGAAGTGGCACCACTACTACTGCTGTGCAGTGTTTCGAGGTGGCAAGTTTGGTTGGGTGTGAGAGGCTGCGCGAATAAACCAAATCATGGATACTTGTCGAGCAGATGGATGGATATCTATCAAGCAGATGGTTCCGTCGGTAACAGGGCTGGCTGGGGGCATGGATTTCGATGAAATTAGTCGTAATCGTCGTCTGGTGCGTGGTGGGCTGTTGGGCCGTGGTGGTCGAACAGCCCGGCCATTTTCGGGTAGGTGGTTACAATTATCGGCTACCTCTTGGGGGGTGAGTAGCCAAAATCGGGTATACCCGATGGGTTTGTGGCCAGCGTCGGGTGGTGGCCTGCGCTGGCCAATGAGATGGCGCCCTGGGGTCGTCGCGGTCACTAAAATACAATGGTATCCTGTTTTGGCCACAAACCCATCGGGTATACCCGATTTTGGCCACGGCTCTTTTAAAAACAATACTTCCCGAGTACAAACGTATGGAAGAGAACCTATCTAACCCTTCCAAAACTCGTAAACTGAAGGGATATATTGGAGCTCCTCCGAACCCCTGTATTGCGTACGGTGATGCTCCAGTGGAAATCTTGTAATGCTCGGAGTTCTTCTCACCACGCAAAATTACTTGACCCCGCCTACAACCACCCTTGTTTTGTTAAGGCATCGGTAAGTTTGATAGACAGCAAGTGACCAGGCAAGGCCGGATTCGGGAGTCCGTTGTCAAAGATAAGCACCACTTTTCTGCAGTGGAGTATCAATGGAGGGTAGATATCGTTTGAATCACACATGACACACACATCCTTACTGTAATACTTCGTATGTGTTGGCATACATATGATTCAATACCATTGGACCAACACCCCATCAGCTCCCTAGTGGTTTCAAATACCATACTCGTAAACATTATTAATCAAATAAGGCCTTGCATGCATCTCTTAGCATGCCGAGCCAGAGTACGTATAACGTACACAGCATTCACGCGGTGTGTATGTAATACCTGCGACATCCCCTGAAAACGTAATTATATGTAGCGGACAAATACAGATAATACGAGTAGGACACACGTACTGATATATATGCTTCGAGTAAATATGGCTTGACCCCTTAACAACTGGTCTCACGAATCTGGTGAAAAACTACTTGTAATTGTTGATTATTAGTTTGTTTCAGTTATGGATAGGTTGAGAATATGTGTGAATCGGAACATCATGTTTTACACAATGCAGTACATCAACGGTACGCACGTCTCCGGCAGCCGTGCTTCAGCGTAGCTCGTTATGAAGACGAGCCTTTCTCATCAAATGTGTTGTCCTAGCGGGTCGTCGGGCCAGTGACAAACAGGCATTCTAGTCGAAACTCGGGATGGCACCGTTATCAGCATGTCACACCAAACAAACGCAAATATTAACAACATTCGAAGCCGTCGGTAGGTGTTACTGCTGTGTTGGCCCTGTACGACGGAGCGCAGATTGAAACAATATGGGTACGTTCTATTCCGAGCCAGAAGGTCGTTGGTGAATGCGTCTATCTAATGGTTGAGAAATGTCGGCACGAAGAGCATGGTCACAACATTCACGTTTAACATGCCGCCTGATGGACACCCATAATTTGTACACGAAAAATGTACGGCGTTTGATTGGCTGGTTATATATTCGCCTCCATCTAGATATGTTAATGCCAACCATTACGGCTGGCTGCGTCAGGGCATTCGGGAAGTGCAGCAAAAGTTAGAGTGGTGTGTGCGTTGTGCCAGGACATTCGCGGAGATCTGCGCACGTTAGAGTGGTGGGTGCGTTGTGCTTAGCTCGACGCGCGAGTTCTCGATAAAATACTAAAACCTCTTCTAGTTGCATCACTCGACGCTCTGGCTACAGCAATATCTAGCCGCCGTACCCACCCAACTGTGGTCTCTGAATTATATTGTCTATCCCACCCACCAGGTCTTATTTATGGCGTGCACAGCCACATATCATAATACGCTTGAGTGCGGCAGATGTATAGGGGAATATCCTGCGTACTATGATGTATAGTGTTTACTTAGACACGATATTCTGTTTCACTAGCGCGATAGTTGCAGACAAAGAAAAGGTGATCGTGTGTCGTATAATATGATACGTGACGAATGCTACAGTAGACGTGCGCCATGTTCTTTTCTGACTGTGGCCACTTGAGGGACTCTATACACCAGACAAAAACTGAGTTTGGAGGAAAATACAAAAACTACCAGATGAAAACTCCCATGGCCTGACCATGCGACGAACAATATATATATTTCAACGCAAGAAAGTCCGACGATTTTGGGCAAAGGCGCCCAACCATTCTAGAAACCTTTTCAGCCAAACAGTGGTACCTCTATCGTAGCACGCTTCATGTCGTATTATTGTGGGTCGCACGCGGCGGGGCAATCGATATTAAAAAAACGAAACCCTACAAGCCGTATGTAGCGGAACCGCCCCATCATATATACGTGGGAGTGAAGACTTTCCGACGACCCGAGACAGCGCTTCGGGACAATTGTGTTGTGTCTAAAATAGTGGTACCCTCGCCAAGCGCTTGTGTATCATATGTTTGGATAATAGGGTTATCCCCCATTACCCATTATTTTCATCTGCCGTTTTTTTCTACATCGTGCCCCCATTGCACAATAACGTCGTGTCAATCGAGCCTGAGCGCTCCAAACATACTGTCGGGGTACCGGATTTTGCCACCGCGGCGAGTACGACGGCGCGGGTCAGCCGCAAAGCAAATATTTGAAGAGTGTGTCAAGCAAAAATATTACGAATCCAGGCCTGTGGAAACCCGAGTTCGATTCTCGGATTGGACACCATATTAGGAATCCAGGTTACCTGCTGAGGTCTAAAGTCATTGTCACGAGGCAACACATGCAGAGTTCTCTACCAGCTGGGGTGTGTGGCCAGCCCGAGTTACGGGTGCCACACAGAGAGGCATAAACCAAGACGAGAACACAGAATCGAGACATTATGACCAACCTCAGTGCCAGAGCAGGAGTGGAGTCGACCGAGTCGAGAGGTGTGCTCTTACGTCTACTTGAGAGTAGAGCAAGCTTGTGGTACTTCAGGGAAGGGTCCCCAACAGGAGATGGATAGATGGTAAAATATTGCTTATCCTTTGATCGAAGCGGTGACCAAGGGATTTATGTGTGGGTAAGAGGACAACAATAGAAGCGTTCTCTCTAGAGAAGAGCAACAATATGAAAACGCCTCTATGTCATCATAACTCCTGAAACGGTCAACAGAACCATAACAAACAAATATACACGAAACAAGCAAAGGTGTGACCGACTAGGCTTCACTTGTAGTATTAACTTGGATAGCGCGTAGCAAGTTCGGTCCAAACAGTTTTTGACTGAGCAGGTCGACAGTCTAACTGAACAAGCTACTCCATTTCAATGTAATCCCGTCAATACAAAACGCAATATCACGTTTGAACCTACTTGATACATATTAATTGACATAGGCAATAGGACTTTTCATGTACGGGGTACGACGAACGGGTAAGGCAACATAATGAAGATGTCCATAACCTGTTATTTTGGACATCACTTTATCTTCTATTACTCGAAGCCGGTGGTAGAGACCTCGGTAACTGTCGACGTTTCGTGAGAGAGATGTGAATAACCTGTTGTGGGCCTGTATGGGTCTGCATGTCTAGCAAAGGAACATTGCAAATCTATTGCAAACGCTTCTAAACGACAATACTCAAAAAAACTATTTTTGGTACATCAACATTTTTGTGGGTCAACAATAACAAAGCTATACCCAACGATAATAAAGCTATGCACGTACGAAAACAATGGGTATAGTCTACTCGAAGGTTCTACAGTACGACTATGTTTACAAGGTTGCATGGAAACCCTACCTTAATCACGAGGAATCATGAGTCGTATGTACTTGCAATGCGTTTTGAGATAAATGACACATTTTGGCTCACGTCGAAGTCGATGCCAACTACAGCAGTGCTGCCAAGCGATCTTATCGTGAACGACACCAATTGCACCTTGCACAGCAGGAAATATTTCAGTACTGTGTAGCTGTTTAGAAGTTGATTGGCAGCGGTATGCATTATGTAGCATCCACGTTGTATCAGCTCGTTGCCGTAAGAAAGGTTTGACCTAACCAAACTGCCGACTGCAAAACAAAAACAAGTTTAAAAACGAAAGCGTCTGTTTGATGAGCAATTCATCTAACTAAAACAGGGTTCAAGATCATAGGGGAGCGAGCGGTATTGCTCAGCTCCCAAGTTTCGTCGCCCCGCCTGTGAAAACGTTTGTCCTCAAAAGTGCAGCCCCTACCCTGGCAAACGCCTCGTCAACAAACCTACCTTTCGCCGGGACTGCCGCAGAACTTGAGCAGCTTGCGTAGGTTGTTCCTGTCCGTAACGACGTCCACGGTTTCCATGTTGAAGTCGGGCGCGCAGTCGTTGAGGGAGAGGAAGAGTGGCTCGAGCGCGCTGAACGAGTCCATCCGGCTTTTGTTCTCGTCGATCAAGGCGTGACCAGCGTCCTTTCCCAACGTGAATCCACGACCACTCGGCGAGACGAACAGGCGTGGCCCGCCGGGGGTAATGATGCGATGGTTTCCACTCTCGGACTTTGTGCTCCAGTTGTAAGAGGCGACTACCTTGCACCCGGACGGAAGCACGTCTTGGTCGCTATTCACCTAGGATTCAACAAGGTACGGTTTGAACGGATGGTGTTACGCACTCCGCAGCTTCGGTGGGTTCGAGAATATATACATCGGCTGCAGCAGACCCATTGGGGATTGTGCTTCACGGATGCAGGTTTTGCATGATTACATCAACATTTTACATTAATGGGCGTTTGCAAGTGCTTGGCAGACGCGGTTCCCCCAGGAAGCGCTATTTCTAGGAATACACTTACAGCTGTGGACCACAATGTACACTAGGAGTATCGCCTCGTGTAGTCGACATGCTTTTTCCGCCCACATCCATTATGCGCGATACATTCATCCGGGTACAGGGTGCCCCCTCGTACCCTCGCTACCGTAGTTGATCATGTCTCTCCGCAGCATACAGCAAGTTTGAGATTAGTTAGCTTTCTTCATCGTTAATGCCGGATCCGAACGTTGATTGGTACTGTAATTTCCAACGTGTGCTGAGAGCTGCAGTAGATTTGCAACATTTAGAGCATATGCCAGGGTTCGACGATCGACCACAAGGGTGTGCGCGAAATAAATCGTTCAACACCGCAGGTAAAACAAGGTAGAGGAGGCACCTGAACATCGCCAACGTCGATGCGTAGTTCTTCAGCCATATTGGACGTTGATGGGGGTCGATATTCGGTTATCCACGCCTTTCACTGCGGCGACTTTCACTGCGGTAGCAAGGGGGGGGGGGTAAAAGCACGACGTGGGAAATGATTTATGATACAAGCGTGTGACTGAATGAGCACTTTTGAACGCAGAAACGCCGGTTTGAATGAGTGATGAATAGCTGAAGCCCGGCTCTCCGTGGGATTCTTCCGTTTGCTCCCACAGACTGTATCAATATCTGCTTCTATATATCGCAGACTTACGCATATTTCTAGCACGCGGGAACGTAAGTACAGTCCGGCTATGATATGTTCTTGTCTGGCCTGCGGTACTTGGTACATACAACAACGCTACCAACCAGACCGTCTATCTTATACAACAACTCGTCAGCGACATGACCCACCGCAGGTTGGTAGTCGACGTTGTTTTTGAGACGTGTTTTACACCTACCGCCTTCTTGCTCCGTGTGAATACAACCGAGAATGGTTCATGTTACTGTGGCTGCTGTTTGTGCCGCCCAGCTCCACCGGCTGCTTTCGGTGTAATATACTACTCACCTGGTTTTTCCGTTTCTGGGTGCGTTGAACGTGTGTGAGAGCAAGGGGGTGCAGGGCGACTCAAGAATAAATATGAAACCCGCACCTGAGATTAAGGAATTGGTAGATGCCGTAGATCGAAAATCCCGTAGATCAACGGATGGAAAACTCTGAGGTCTGGTCCCTTGACTAAATATACACGCAGCAGTCTTGAATGCCCGGCCACCCAGTATTCTATGGACAGAAAGTCACCGCGTTCTGAAAATGTTCGTTGACTACAACAGCACTTGGTTTCACAGTTGGATTCAGGTCAAATATGCCCCCACGATGCGGAATCGGACATTTTTTACTGAATCGTCCGCAGAGGTAAAATAGATAGCTTCAATTTAGTCTGTGGATACAAGTGGCATCCACCGACTCTATCAACAGTCTACGTTCAGGAAGGTCATTGCTACGTCTAAAGACTATTCAGTTTTCGACGACGTCGATCGTATCGGCATGGCCTCACGCGCGGCATTAGGAGTGCTTCGCGCTGACATCGCTTGCGACGGAGAAACTCGATGCCATCGGAAAGGTATACGTACGACATTTGGGCTTTACACAGGTATAATACGGTTGACACGGCACTCGGAACAGGGTCTGTTAGTATATCACTTGGTTGATTGGACTCCCCGACATGGCGTTCGAAAGGCTGAACATAAGTATTCGTCTCCCTGTTAGCTAAACCTGGATATGTGAACAACAGTCTCTTCGGCAATAACTCTCAACAGTAGTGGTGGAGGTTATACGAACATAGGTCGCCCCGGTGGTCTAACTGGTCGCCACGAAGCTCGTTAGGTCTGATGTCGAGGGTTCGATTCTCCCCACGGAGGATTGTATTTTCATATGACACCGTCTGTCGAGAGCGTATATCATAGCGTGGGTAAGAAAAATTCGACGATAGTTGACGAGGGAAGAAAGTGCTGGAATATTCTCGCGATAAAAATGCAAGGCAAGAACCGTAGCGGGGGAGGAGGGAGAGGAGCCTACTTTGTGACCCCGGATCTGAGTTACGACTAGGGACGGGGAAAAACGCAAGTGCGATGAGAATGAATGGGATAGAAAAAACCAAACAATCAAAAGAACAGCGTAGAGATACCAGGTTCTCTTTTACAACACGTGATACAACCGAGGTATCACCTGAGATTTAGAAGTTTTTTTATTCTTTTGAAGACCGTAACACCTAACTCTACAACCGGTTTGTGGCAACATGTTGAATCTAACCCCGATACCAAAACCTGTGGGTTTGGTGTCTGGCACATCTGATCGAAACATATTGGGGAGCTTTCTCCAGTCGGCGATATATGGTGGCCATGTCCGCTATCCACATGTACGACGTCGGAATACATCTACGCTGTGGGTTCGCACGCCGTAGCGCATTTGACTAAGGCCATCTGAAGTTCAAAACCGCAGTTTGTACAGCTGGACATATTCATTGGTGTCGGGGTATGATTCCCCCTTGTCTCGAATTCACACTGCTGCACGGTATATACAAGGACCAGCTTCGTTCAGTTTAGTACGTACTTTATCTGACGTACCACGTATTTATGCAGTACATTACACCATTACTACAGTATGTACTATATATGGTGTAAGTGTTACGTTGCTTTGGGCGTAGCATAGAAAATACCTAAATATCAACCAACAGATATGTATCTGTATAATTGTTATTGTTCTCTCCACCGATGAAACTTTAGTCAGTGTGGTGGCCATATAGCGCGCGATGTTGAGTCTCTAATCGGACGGCGACGGCAGCAATGATTGCCTAATTGTTCCAGTGCGGAGCATAGCTGCACTTGATTGCGGGCCTGAGTGCATCCACGGGAGGCATGGGATATTAATGAGGTATGTGTACCGGCCTCAATGCAGCCGCCGCCCACTTGTAATGACTGCGACGTTCATGGTCGAGGACTTCACTCGCTCGCACCACGTGGCCACGAAACTAAAAGGGTTCAACCAAATGAAGGATCACTGGGTTGGTGCTGGGTTGGTGTGTCAACACCTGAAATGGAATTCGTCCGATATCGTGTCCCAATGACTTCATAATTGGTTTATCCACACTACGTAGCTCAAGTCCTTAAAAAGTCAGCTTTATCCACCCCTAACCCTACATTTACACATAGTTTGTACTACAGTAATCTGTATGGAAAGCATTCTCCTATTTACCGGCTTGTAATAAAGTAAGGTAATCCCGGGGTTTGATATCACGCGAGCGTATGGTAGTGAATCTGAGTGCAACAACCCCACGTACATTGTGGTGCAATCAGTCGCCAAAATATGTGATACAATTTTGTTTTGTTTTTTAACAGGCCTATAGCAAAGCTTTGTATGTACACGAAGCAGGTACGCCGCCGACGGGAACGTCAAGAGTGTGTTCAGATCGCTACTAAGTACGTTTGGCGACAAGCGTCGATATGGGGTTTTCGCCTAACAATGTGCAGCTCGTATTGTACTGTGCTTGTCCCCACCGTCCACACGAAACTCAGTTCTACCTTCGGAGGCAGATACACACACATACTACGCATCGAAAAGCCATATGTACGTACGACGAAATACCTTATGTCTCCCTTCTGGCGAGACTATCCGCGTTGCGGCTCTGACAGCATGACTCAAGCATAATCAGTATCGAGAGCCGAACACCAACACAACTTGACGTCGCACGCGAAATGAGGTCGAAACAACAGATTCGAAGGTTTCATGTCACGAAAATCAGAATATGTCGTGTATATAGAACGCAACCTTTTTGACGAATGAACTCCTAGTTTGAGAGAACGGTTATTTCCTGTGGTTCATCTTAATGTCACGATATCTGACGTATGTTATACAACCTACATACCGGTACTGTTAATCCATTTTTTTTATAGTCCAGATGTGAGCTTAGTGTAACTTCCCCGCACTCTTTGATCCCGCTGTGTCATAATTATCCCGCACTTGTGTGACTTCGGAGTGTTTTTTGTCTTCGTGACGACGGCCCGCGCGGGTGATTGGCGGCATTGGCGTTGAAAAGGTGGGAATTCCGGTAAATTTAAGTATATCATAACACACTTGGTATTTGTATGATACATATGATACATACACTTCATAAAATACAGAGCCTCGGCTCGGTCGTAAGAAAAAATAATGTATGTCTACAATATTTACAATACTGAAGTTTGGCTACGTATTACATAGTATTCGCAACGTATGTATGTATCCTAGGCGATCGCCGTCTAATATTATTGGATATGGTTTAGAACTGTATCTCCTTCTCGCTCCGCCCGAAAAAAGAGATGCGGAGGCTCACCTAACATAACATTTATTCTGAGGAGATAGCCGATACTTTATTGATGGAGAATACACACATAAACACCCCCATGCTCAAGGTTGTTGCCGCAGAGACTGTTGTTCAGATGTCCAGGTTAGGCTAACAGGGACACGTATGCGTATATTCACCGTGCGGTCGTTCACGACGAGCTCACAATTCCCCTGCGTAAAAACAAGGTATTTGAATGCTGCGACGCCCTGCCCCTGTTTGGTACATCAACCAAAACACTGTGATACAACGACATTATTTGTGTTTGGTTTTTCCATCTCATTTATTTTATTCGCCTTTTGTTTATCTCTCCTCCCATATCATAGCTCAGATCCGGAGTGACAAAGTAGGCTCTTCTCCGTCCTCCTCCACTACGGTTGTCGCCTTGCATTTTTATCGTGAGAATATCACAGCGCTTTTTTCCGTCGCCAACTCTCGTTGAACTGTGTTTACCCACGCTATAATATGCGCTCTGGACAGCTGGTGTCATTCGAGAATATAAATCTCCATACGGAGACTCGAACCTTCGACCTGAAACTCAACAAGCTTGGTGATTACCTAGTACACAACCGGGGCGACCGGCATTGTTGCATTCGTCCACACAAACTCATCACGTTAACCAGTTTTAACCTTCGAAGGACACGATACGGAAGTTTTGAAAAGTAAATGGTAATGAGGTCGAACAATACCAACGCTTTGGACGAACGCATAAGCACCATTAGATGCCCCTATCAAATTTGCAACGTTAGGTGTATTTGGCACAGATAGACACATTTATCAACGTGTCACGACACGAGTTTGTTTGAAGTACCCGGCACACCAGAATTAAAAAAATGTAAATGATAGTATACCTGGAACCGTCAACGCACTCCATCAGTCAACTACCCAAGCTAGCCATATAGACAGAAGGTATGGAATGCAAACGCCGACCGAAATTCCTATCCAAAGATGTCGACGGGATCTCTCGTCCTCACAGTTCTTGTTACATGCGTTCCCTCCTTGCTGCGGGCACAATAGTCTACTTCCTGTGGACAGCGTCGCTTGAATCCCGGACATAGCAAGAGCTACATACAACAGCAAGACACAATGCCGCTGGAACGATCCAATAAGAAACTAAGAACGCGATTTTTCTTCCTCCGGAATCTATTTGTATATTTCCGCGAACCCCTGCCCCCGTTTGACGCATATACGCAAGTCGACGATACAAAACCAAACAATTAAACTGTTAATACAAATCCAAGACATTAAGTAGTTTTAATTTACTAGGCACACGACAATTGTGCATCTGCAGCAGACTATATGCCGTCGCTACGCTCGAATCGACTGGGATACTGAGTTTCTTTGTTTTGACAGCATACATGCGATACACTCTACTGCTAATGTTGTCGATGATTCACGCCAAGGATAGCATATTTATTTAGTCTTTACCTTCAACGGAAATGCTTAATTAGCCGACTTATTTTGTTTTCATCTTCGAGCGACGCGTTAAAAGTACTTAACACCATCTTGAGGCAATATATTTTAATGAAGAAACAGAGGCGAAACGCCATCGGTGGATCGGTGCCTGCTAACTACATTCGAGGAAGCGTGTGACATCAACAACAGTAGCACTCCAACAAACTCAGGCGTAACCAGTGAAAAATCACGGGGAAAAAACAAAAATCAAAGTAAGTCTAACCGAGAGCTGACAGTACGAAAGGTTTGTTAAACCAACCAGAGACAATGACAGCTTTCGCCCTATATTTTTGGCGTCGACAAAAGACTCGTACTACGATAGAGGTAGCTATTTTTGGCTGAAACGGCTCCTTGACCCATAATCGTCGGGATTAATTTAGTGTGTCGGACAATATAAACGTTTAAGCTTCGGCCATGGGATTAAAATCGACTAACACTGTTATTTCTCTTCGGAATCAGTTTTTAAGTGGGTTATAGAGCTCCTCAAGTGACTACCGTTACAATAAATCACGGTGTACCTTTACCGTGTAGCATTCTTCAATAATATCAGCCTTTGCTAGACTGTATGGCCGTTCCCGTCCTGACTTCTGCTAGTCCTGACGACCCTTCACCAAAGACTTCGTGGCTTTCATCCAACACTCCGTCCGGGCAGCACACGAGGTTCGAAATACAGTCGCTGTCGCTGCGGCAATACCGTACGAGTCGGTGAATGTACGTGGGGAAACTCGACGATAGCTATACCCTATAGCTATACCTTAAACGATCCACAGCAGTATATGAACAACGTCCATTATTGGACTGCAAGACGGACCAATCGCTACGGGACGAACTCCGCACCCAAGCTATATGAGCATACAGGACCCCGCGCGATATGTATATATAGATATGTATATGACCTGTGCACTGTTTTATACCAACGGGGGGGGCACGGATAAGGAATGAATGCCGGTACGGTGGGAAGTTGCTCGCTTTCGGCCGTATATGGCAAGCAAGTCGTTCACGCTAGTGAAGGACTGTTCCACGCTCACGATGTTTTTCCTTAGCCGCGTCAAAGACTCGAAGTTATGCCGTCGATCGCTGGGCGTGGAGGAGTGCTATATGGTCATGGATTGGGTGGCTGACTCGTCCCACCATCTCACTGACACATGATCGCGTCTGTTCCGGGCCGGCCCCGCAGCCGGCCACATTGATGACTATTATCCCGATTATGATAGATCCGTCGAGCGCGTGGACAAGTATGGACGGCATCTCACCAAAGGAAATAGAATTGTTGACGCAGGGAGTGGTTGACCCGGTGGTCGGGCGCGAGAGGGGGACCAACTCAGTTAACCACCGATTGTACAAGTTGCGCTCGAGAATGTAGCGCCCGCCTGCTGCGCTCTCGCTGCTTGCAGCCATTGTCGACACCGTATAAGAGAGTTTCCAGAGCGATGTTGCACCTCACACACCCGAGAAGCACGGCGTGAGGCGCGGGCGTACGCTGACCCTCTTGTTCAACGACACTTTCGCAGCGCTAAGGTCTCGGCCTCTTTTGGCGTAGAAACGATAGTCGGCAGTACCCACGGCTTCGGTACGGTTGCGAACGATCCCAGACCGCGCCAGCCGATCGGCGCATAGGCTACTTTCGACCGCAACGCACCAAGATTACCGTGGCCGCCACTGCTGTTAAGGGGGGCCTCGGGTCGGGTGCCAGCGGGGCTAGTGGGGGGGACGTCGGGGGCGGGCAAGGGTACAGAAGCCATCTACACGAGAAGAGACGGGCTGCCGCACAGCGAAGGGGCGGGGAACAGGCGGTCGTAGGGGTGGCCATTGCTTCGATCGGGAATGTGCCGAGTCTCCTCCGGCTACAAGAAGGGGACGCCCTTATTGGTACAGTCAGCGAGGTGCTTTGAGGTGAATGAGTGCTGGGGGGGGCAAGGGAAGAGGAGTTAAGGGGAGGCAGCGAGGTACCTCCTCGACGACCAGGAGTTGGTATATAGTTCGATCTGGTACAGCGAGGAATCTTGGTACGACGCAACTCTGTCCTGGTCGTGCCACGTTTGTTGGTAGCTGATTTGCTCACGCTTGGCTTCTGTCAGCACGGACACCCGGGGGTGGGCAGGAAGCTGTCTGCGGGAGCGTTTTACCTCGCTAGGTATATGCAGGGACGTAAGTAATTTGTCTTGTCTTGCGATTGCCGGCGAAAGAAACCATCGCGAAGCCAGTGCATAGCTATGTTTCCGGTCAGGTATCTCGAGCAGTGGGAGGTGTTGGAGGTATATCTGTAGAAGACCCAGAACAAGTCAGGTCCAGCTAAGGAGAACCTGCTGTTATTGGTAGACAACCCGTCTGGGTTTAGCTTCCGTACCCATTACCGTCGAACGAAGCGCACGGTGTTGCTTCTTTGCTTCTTGACCTGTGTTTAACGCCCGGACTGCCCACACTCATTCCGTCTAAAGAGGCGGTTAATTACACGACCACGGTAATGGAGCTCCTGTGCCGTTGGCTTAAGGTCGATATATATTACGGTTCAGCTGATCACCGGAGAGGTCAGGGTAGTGTCGAGCGAGATTCGGCATGGATTCTGGACGTGTTATGCGAGGTGTTTCAAGGCGTGGCCCACCAGATAGGACGAATACGATTATCTAGTGTGTTAGACCAAGCGTACCTTGCCAGGCCGGTGCCTGTCCTTCGCCATGATCTCCTACCGGCTCTTGTGAGGCCTCAGCCTGCGTGCGTCCCTTGACATTGTAGTGCCTCAGATGGATGACACAGAGGGCACGGGAGGCCTTGCGAGCTTCATAGAGGCGCGACGGCTCAACCCAGACGAAGTCCTCGAGACGCTCGAGAGTATGCGTGAGGCTAAGGATGGATGAAAACAGCACCAAAAAGGACCGATTCAGCAATTGTCGGCGGGCAACCGCGTCGCGAAGGGCGACTTCGTTCTTGAGCGGGAGAGCGACCTCTCCCTTCACTTACGAGGGAGGGCGATATGGCGTTTCATTTCTCTTTTGCTCTCTCAATATCCCCCTTTCCCATTCTTCTCTCTTTTGGTCTCTCTCTACATTTATTTTGCTAGCCATATTTCTCTCTCTCCCCTTTTCTCCCCCTCTTTACCCGTATATCTCTTTCATCTCTCCCCCTCTACCATCGGCTTTTGTACAGCCCTCTTCCGACGTATGCCTGAGTGCTCGTTCTGCCGGCCACCTTTTCGTGTACACCGCCTTCAACTGTTTGCTTGCTCGTGCCACCTTGCCGCCCGACTCTGGTTTTCCCTGTCCTCCCCCGCGTGTGCGCCTTCAACCGCAGCCACGAGTCATCGGCCGAGACGAGGATTGCAAGGTCAAGCGCGGCAGCACGCACCACGAACCACGGAGGCACGGACCAGCTAGCCACCGGCCTTCGTAGCCGTATGGAAGGGAAGGGGAGCCGCATAACTTATTTGTTTGTTTTGGGTGATTTTTGGAGTAGATTAGAGTACGTCATGAGCCCTTGCCAGCGTGAGTCTGGGGCAGGGAGGCGTACGTTAGTTTTGAGTTGTTTTTGAGGAGATATTCTGGGCCGCGGCAGACAACGATGCTGTATTTTTGCATTGCGGTTTGGCGATTTTTCGGTTGGGATAGGTGTCGTGGAATGCCCTCGTCGCGGCAGGTGTCGTACCTCGCCGAAGGCACTGCACGGTTATGAGTGAGAAGGAGGGGCTGCTTTATACCAAGAATACCGACCCTCCCAAGACATTATGGCGGCAGTACTCGACCGCTTTCCATCGGAGATTTCTTCATGTGTACGATCTTGGCCGGTGCGGCATCGAAAAGGCGAGGGCGTTTTGACGTGCTGTATCGTGCTAGATGATGAGCTTCTGTGGTCGAGGACAATTTTCGTTTCCTGCGTTCGTTATTCTTGGTGTTATGATTAATGTACGGGGTATTTTACGCAGGACTTGTATTGCTGGTTTTTGCGTGAGTTCACAACGCTTGTGTAAGTTGGTGTTTTTGTCGGACAATATTGTTCCTTTAGGTGATATTTGTTTTGGGGTTTGTAAGTGAGTTATTATATGTTTATGCATGCGTTACGGGTTTATTATTTGCCAGAGTTGTCGTGTTTGCCTTTGCATAATTGTTTTTATGTTTAGAGTTGGGCGGGGTTGACTAGATTTCTTGTTGTGTTATTGTACGATGGATGGACCCCCCCCCCCGGTAGCGACAGAGGCGAAGAAGCTCCGTATAGAAGCCCCGCGCTAGGCTTTTCGGAAGGGCCCAATCGCTATGGAGGCGTCCCGCTCACCACGTTAGTGAGGAATGCGGCTCATAAGTTGGCGTCCTGGGGAGAGTTTTGTGCATTTAAAAGTGCCGTGTTTTCTCTCCTCAGTCTTGGTATACAAAGTGCATTTCGGACCCACCGTCTTAGATACCGCGCGACCGTATCCATAGTTCGGCAAGAACGACGAAGAAACATAATACGTGACACACCCCTCGGTCTGGCCTTCAAGAATTGGTATACGCGTATCTCTTTGTCGTCCTCGCCTTGCCGTAGCAAGCAACACCATCATTTTGAGTGCGACCTTGAATGCGCATGATGAACCGTTTTGGCAGATATATGTATTCCTGCCGACCATGGAAGGTATGGGACGGTTCCAAAGACGCTCGTAGAGTGGAAGAGAACCCAAGGGAACCAGTTTGAACAAAGCACGAGGTACAACGTAGGACGACACACATCGTAACTGCTGTGGTACATCGTACACTTCAACCAAGAGCAACAAAATAACAATCCAAAGGGAAAGGGTACAAGCATGGGGAACCGGACGAAATTTAAAAAGACGGAAAACGTTAATAACAAAGTTGAGAAAGGCAGGGAAGCGTGCCTTTTCGAGCGAATACACAAGAAGGTACACAAACTAGCATACTAGCATTTAGATAGAGGCGGGCAATGGCGAACTACCGCAAGGCGTACCGGAACGCAGACCCACTGATGGATTAGTTTTCCAGTTCGACATAGGGGAGTGTGTGGTCGCGTTTTTATTTGGTACTAGCGGTACGGCCACGGCTCCGACTCTGGCGCCTGCCCAGCATTTCCTAGAGTAGTATGTATAGCACCTGGTATGGTAATACCCGTATGACGCCATGTACAAAATATAAGGACCATCATGCCCGCCGGTATCGACAATGGCCATGTCCGTCATAGTCCCCGAGTTGTTGGAGTTGTAGGTGTATGGAAGGTTTTCTGATCCGAAAATGAGGACTCATCATCCCCGGGTGCGGCGTCAACTCGACCATGAGCCCCTCAGCAAACCTCACACAACCGGCCAATGGGGCGGATATGCCATCATGCGTTTAGATAATATGTGGCGTAGAGACTCCCAGCAGTGTCGTGCGACGGTTCTGTCGCTGTGTGAGCTGACTCGGCAGTTGGGCAGTTTAAATATATGTATCTCTAATGGTTGCAGTCAGCGTCACCTGGCTGGAAACGGTCCAGAACGTTAATGGCGAACATGCCCAGAAACTTGTTGTGGTGGTCGGTACAAAGTGAAGGACTCTACAGGGGGACTCGCTCGGGTATTAACACTCTGCCCCATCAGATGTCCTTCCTGCTGGTACCACATGCAGGTCCATGGCGGTTCGGTGTGACGCGATGTTCATTGTTGTCCTGCTCTGGTGGGTAAAAAACCTGCAAACCGGATCGGAACCTGTACGAACATGTACTCGTACGTACGTGCTTGTTCGAAAAGTTGACTTCGAGAACGCATTGACCGTCCACTTTGCTGAGTTCTCTGTTTGTGTTTTAATTTTGCCGTAGGTGGACTGCGTGTTATGCGCTTTCGCCGCTGCTGACGTTGCTACTGTTGACGACAACTGCTTTTGTTTTTGCTGCTGGTGCTGCTTGATGCTGCGGCTGTTACTGCTGGCGCTGTTGCGCTGCTGCTGATTGCTGTACAATGAAGATGCCCAATGTATGTCGTGGTGTAATTATTCGCCACTGGACTGTTGAAATCAACCAATGGGCTGTCTGTTTTTCAATCTATACTACAATGAAGCCGGAGCACCGACTCGAGGAACAGCCCGCCAATATCAGCCACTCAGAGCAAGGCTGACTTCATGGGTAGCTGCACGCGTTATCCCGCCGCATCTTCATTCCACCCATTGAAATTTCCTGAGGGGCTGTCGGTAATCCTCAGCACGCGACGGCCGGGACTCTGTGCGACGTGTGACGCAACGCCTCGCGTATAGTGTCTCGCACTTTATCTACCGATGCAGCGGTCCGGAACTGAAACGCTTTGGCTCGCGACACTCGCGAGGTCATGACAACAGTACTTATGGTGTGATGTGATGTACCAATGTGAACGGGAATATAAGGAGCAGCGGAAAAGAACTGTAGAGCTTAAATGGACCTTACATTGCCGTCCGTAGTCAATGTACTTGGGATTGGGACAACTTTCAGCGCGTCACCGCCAAGACTCGGCGGCTCATGAGACCCGGAGTTCCATTTGGTGTAGCACTCAGCCTCCCTCCGCATGGTGCGAGGCGGAGCTGAAGCGCTCTGCATAGCGAAATCATGATCCCAGACAGACAGACGAACAGCATTTATTTATTATTGATGTGTCGTCTTTCCCTTGCATCAGAAATTGCCACCTAAAACACATTGTATTCACTCCAGTCATGACGTATGCCCCTTGGGTACGTGGCATGACGCCTTGCGAAATAGGAGGAGTAGAAGGATATGCCTTGTATCGCGGACTTCAGGTGGCTCCAGACATACATCCACCTGCCGATAACTTGCCTAAGGCAGATAAACAGTGCGTACTCCGTGTTCTGACCTTCACCTGTCCCCTACACACAGGAGTCTGACCACTTCATCCTTGACTCCATCATACACACGGGTACCCGAGTCTCGCATCATTATACACCAAGCTGACCCCGGCAGGCGCGTCACCCACTTCGTGCGCCATCCGAGACAAGACACCGGAAACGGCAACCTCTCGTCAAACCCTATATAACCTTAAACGTCCAATCACCTAAGGTTACCTAACAGCCCCCTCGGTGCGGGATAGGGCAGGGGTTGCAACCTAAATCGCCAGATGCGAGGTGTAGCGGCATATCGTGTCTTCCATCATAAGTAACTGCTAAGAACCCCGTTGCCACGTTAAAACGGCAATTCTACGTGATACAAATATGATTTACCTCAATTTGAGTCAAATATTTCGGAAACAAATCGACGGTAAATACGAGAAGGGAAACATTTAACACAAGAGAGTATCTTGACAAACCCTTCAAACAAAATCCGTATAAATGACGTAACATGAATATTGTGCTCTCCTATAACATCGCCCTCCCTATTGTGCACTAAAGACGAGCACAACAGGACGGCTTTGATAGGGAATACATAAAATCCAACCTGAAGCAACACCCCTGTTAGATACTCTCCACGGGGGTTTTGATAAAACACAACGTGTTGAACCAGTGACAACATAACAGACTAGCGAATAATTTAGTAATTGGTTTTTACTGCAATGTTTTTAATCTACACCAGTATGTAGCTGGAGGGTATGACACGACCCATAAAGACCATTGGCATACCCTACTGGCGTATGTATGAACCTTGCTTTACGCATGGGTACCCGCCAACCCCTTGCCCGATCCCTCTCAAACTTACCCCGCCCCACCAAACAAAACATCGAAAATACAAACAATGAATTCAATACACAAAATACATTGAAATGTGCAACGGTCTGGTCAAACAGTCGCATGCTGCTTTCCTGACCGTATGTTGACATCTCAAACTCTCTATATAGTTTCGTGGCCCCGGAGGCCCATAAATGTGCTTCATGTTGGGGTTACCGTCGTAGTTCCTTAAGCCATCAGTCTCAGAACCTATGATCGGACTGATTACATATTTGTCTCCAATGTTTATTGTCCACCTTGCTCCATACCTAAATCAGGATAAATCGACGAGAGTTTCAAGGTCTATTGTAAGCAATGAGACTCCCCGATCACACCCCCCCCAACACACAAGGCAACCCCTGTTGATGATATGCCATCGGCGGGATTCACTCAATTACACCCTTTGTCGCACTGATCGAGACGCATAATGTGATCACTGTGGTTTATGCTCAGCGTCTCCATGTTGTGCTGGTCACCACCGACACCAATACCAGTGGCCCCTGTTGGGGGAGATTTTGAGCTCGATAGGGGTAGGATGCAGTCGTAGACCTCTAAATGACGTCGATGGAGGTCGATGGAGTCTATGCGGACCCTGTCATCGGTTGCAGGGAGAGGTAGGGGGTTGTATTCGTTAAGGAGTCCAGGAGAGCGGTCGAATTAGTTCCGTCTTTCATTTCGTTTTCGTCGTTTGTAGTTTGTCAGTCGCCACTCTGTTCGACCGGAAGGCCGTTGTCGCACATGGTATGAATACAGCAAGATCATACATCGGAGCGAGCGGGTGTTCGCCAATCTACACTTAACATTTTACGCTCCGTTTGCCAGAACAAGCAGATCGCATTCACGCATATTGACTCGGTGGGAACAGCCGAGCTCTGCGCAAATTACACAAAAAAAACCAGCGCAAGCAGTAGGCATGAAAAGCTGCATACCCAGCTATATTGTCCTTAGCCAGGGCTATGCAATACGCACTTTGGATGATGCACGGCGCGCCCTGTGTGTCGCTGCAAAATACGCCACTGTTCCTGATTCGATGGCCGCAGCAGTTGTCCTGTTGGTAATATTAGGGTTTGAGGCATGGGCTTTGTTAGACTGGCCCATCATGGGGGCTGAGCGGTACAGGTATTTCTGCCATGCGCTAAACCTAGTCGATCTACTGTTGCATGCGACCCCGCCCCCACATCCGGGTTACAGTAGAGTGTCATCTTCAAACACTGAACACAAAAACGGTTACTAGGTTATCTCACGGAGGAGAGGCCAAACCACATCTGGCACTTCGAAGTATGTGTTTACCACAACAGGCCTTGGTCGATGCCTACTGCTGAACACGAAAGTGTATGTGGGGTTCACTGTGGTCCAAATGTTTCTTGACAGTCGATTGTGGGGTGAGATTTTAAACTGTTTGGATGAGGAGCGTGGTACTCGTTAGAATGTACGTATACTTCGTTCCCTTACAACACTACGCGTTGGGGACAGGCCCCAACTCACCAAACCGCCCGGTCGTCCGTCACAACCGCCTCCTCCGCATGTCTTGCAGTCAGCATCGCAGCAGATGTCGCCACTCTGTACTCCCGGGAGGTCGTTGTCGCACTTGACTGCAACACAGCGAGAGAAAGCACCGCAGCAAGCGGGGGTTCGTCAAACTCAACCGATGTTTTACGCCCCGCTTGTCACAGCGAGCACAGGGCATTCACGCTCACTGGCCCGGTGTGAACAGACGAGCTCTGCATGAATTACACTGACAAAAAAAGCACAAGCAGTAGGCATAAAAGCTGAATACCCGATTATTTGGGAGCAGTCACCGCCCTAGCTAGGGCACTGCAAGACTCACGTTGGGTATTGCACGGCGCGCCCTGTGTGTCGCTGCAAATAACGCCATTCTTCCTGATTGTGAATTCGCAGCAGTTGTCCTGTTGACAAAAGGCGAGTGTGGGGCATGTCTTTGTTAGACCGGTCAATCTTGGGGGCTGAGCTGTACACGTTTTCCTGTCAAGCGTTAAACCTGGTCGATTTTCTCTGGCATGCTACCCCGCCCCCACAGGCGTGCTACAGTAAGGTGTCCACTTTAGTCACCGAATAGAAACACGGTGATGGGGCTACTCGACGGAGGATAGGCTAACACATGTATCCTCATATGTTTTACCACAACAGCCCGTGTTCAATGCCTATTGATCATGATTAAAGTTCATGTGGTGTTTACGGTTGTCTAAAGGTTTTTTATACAGTGGATTGTGGCGTAAGGTATATACCTATTTGAATGAGGAGCCTCATGCTCGTTAGGGCGTACGTATGCCCTTGCAACATTACGCGTCGGCAACAGACCCTAACTAACCGAACCGCCCGGTCGTAGGGCGCAATTGCTTCCTCCGCATGACCCGCAGTCAACATCGCAGCAAACGCTGCCCTGCTGGATTCCCTCAAGGCCGTTGCTGCATTGGCCTTCAGCGGAACAGACGATGCACAGCAGGGAGCGGGGGTTCGTCAAATTACACCTATCGTTTTAAATTCCGCTTGTCAGAGAATACACAGGGCATTCACGCACAATGCCCTAATTGGAACAGTGGAGCTCTGCGCAAATTACATACACCAAAAACGTACAAGCATTAGGCATGAAACCTGCATCACCAGCTCTATGGCAGCAGTCACTTCCCTGGCCAGGGCATTACAAGACCCACGTTGGACGATGCACGGCGCGCTCTGTGTGTCGCTGCAAACAACACCACTGTTCTTGATTTGTTGGGCGCAGCAGTTGTCCTGTTGAAAAATTAAGGATGGGGGCAATGGGTTCTGTTAGACCGGCCGATGTTGGAAGCTGAGGTGTACACGTGTTCCTGCCAAGCGGTAAACCTATACGAGCTGGTTTAGGCGCATCACTGAAAAACTTCGTCAGTCACCAATGCTGCATGCAATAGCAACTCCAATGTCACATATTTCGTATCATGCTGACCGCCATGACCAGTGGAAGAGGGTGACATCGCCAGTTTTTTTCTTCGAGGACCTAGAACTGGCGCTACCGCCGAAAATGTGGCCCGACCAATCACAGGCCTTTGAAGTGGTCAATCATAGTCAGGCGGTTCCGTAGGAATTCATGTTTTCCCCCAAATTTGTTTTTCTGAACGACCCGCTCTCAGGTAGCCCAAGGCAAGTTTGTGCAACGTTTGACGCAAATATTCGAAGATCTGACTGCGTATGGTCATATTGAGTCATACTTCACGCCCAAAATCGATTCGATACTGAAACTAAGTAATTACGAGGCAACGCCTACTTTTGCACTTATACCGCACAAAAATCAAAATGTCCACGCCGTGTTTTGGAGATAGACCCTGAAATTTGGTACGCGTGTTTTATGCGCCCTACTCGAGCCTTTTACGAATGGGGTTTTGTTATGCTTTTTCGCCGGAGATTTTGGATCTGTTAAGACCCAAATTTCCCAAACAAATACAAAATGACGAAAAAAAAAATAGACAAAAACCCATCCGTTAAAGTCTCGGGTAGGGCGCATAAAACACGTGTGCCAAATTTCTGGGTCTACCTCAAAACAACGGCGTGGACATTGGCCACTGGATACATTTTCCGCGGTATACTTGAACCGGCCTGTAGTCGATCTACTGTTTAATGCAACCCCGCCCCCACAGCCGTGCTACAGTAATGTGTCATCTTTATTCAGCGAACAGAAAAACGGTGATGGGGCCATCCAATGGAGGAGAGGCCAAAACACAAAGGGCATCATATTTATATACCACAGCAGGCCTTGGTCGATGTCTACTGCTCCTGATGAACGTTTACGTGGTGTTTCCTGCGGTCCAAATTGATTTATTTACATTCGACTGTGGTGTGAAGTAAATATTGTTTCGTATGAGGAGCCTCATACTCGTTAGGACATACGTATACCCTCGCAACAGTACGCGTCGTCAAAATACCCTAACTAACCGGACCGCCCTGTTGTAGGCCGCAATCGTCTCCTCCACATGTCCCGCAGTCGACATCGCAGCAGATATCGCCGTTCTGGATTCCCAACAGCCCGTTGCTGCATTCTTCTCGAGCGGAACAGACGATGCACAGCAGGGGGCGTTGATTCGTCACGCTACACCTAACGTTTTACGCTCCGCTTGTCAGCGCAAGCACAGGGAATTCACGCACATAGCTCTAGTGGGGACAGCGGAGCTCTGCGCAAATTACACTAACCAAACAATTACAAGCATAAGGCATGAAAGCTGAATAGCCAGCTCTATGGGAGCAGTCACTGCCCTGGCCAGGGAATTGCAATACCCACGTTGGACGATGCACGGCGCTCCCTGTGTGTCGCTGCATATATCACCACTGTTCTTGATTGAATGATAGCAGCAGTTGTCCTGTTGGAAAAATAAGGGGTGTGGGCCATGGGTTCTGTTAGACCGGCCGATGTTGGGAGCTGAACTGTACACATCTTCCTGCCATGCGCTAACCATAGTCGACTTACTGTTTCATGCAACGCCGCCCCCACAGCCGTGCTACAGTAATGTGTCATCTTCAGACACCGAACAAAGAAACGTTGATGGGGCTACTGAACGGAGGAGAGGCCAAAACACATTTAACACCAAATGTGTATACCACAACAGCCCTTGGTCGGTGCCTACTGCTGCTGATGAAAGTGTATGTGGGGTTCATTACTGTCCAGAGTTATATTTTTATTCGATTGTGGCATGAGGTATATATCTCCTTGAATGAGGAGGCTCGTACTCGTTAGGGCATAAGTATGCCCTTTCAACGGTACGCGTCGGCAACAGACCCCAACTAACCGGACCTCCCGGTAGTGCGTCACAACCGGCTCCACTGCATGTCCCGCATTCAGCATGGCAGCATGTGTTAGAATGCTGCACTCCCGGAAGGCCGTTGTCGCACATGTCTTCAACACAGCAAGAACAATCATGGCAGCAAGGGGGGGTTCGTCAAACTACACCCAACCGTTTGGGCTCCGCTTGTCACAGTAAGCCCAGTGTATTCACGGACATTGGCTCGGTGGGAACAGCCGAGCTCTGCGCAAATTACACAGACGAAACCAGCAAAACCAGAAGGCATGAAAGCTGCAAACCCAGCTAAATGGGAGTAGTCACTGCCCTAGCCAGGGCAATGCAAGACGCACGTTCGAGGATGCACGGTGCGCCCTGTGTTTTGCTGCACATAACGCCACTGTTCCTGATTTGTTGGTCGCAGCAGTTGACCTGTTGACAAAATAAGGGTGTGGGGCATGGCTTTTGTTAGACCGGCCGATGTTGGGGGCCGAGCAGTTCACGTTATCCTGCCATGCGCTCAACCTAGTGGGTCTACTGTTGCATGCGACCCCGCTCCCGCATCCGTGCTGCGGTAGGGTGTCATCTTCAAACACAGAACAGAAAAAAACATTGTGGTGCTACTTAACGAAGAAGAGGCCAAAACACATTTGGCATCATACTTTTATACCACAACAGCCTTTGTTCAATGCCTACTGCTCCTGATGGACGTTTACGTGGGATGTACTTTGGTCAAATATTCTATTCGCAGTCGATCGGGCGGTGAGGTATTCAACTCTATAAATGAAGAGCATGGTACTCGATAGGGCCTACGTATACCCTTACAACATTACGGGTCGGCAACAGACCCCAACTAACCCGACCGCCCGGTCGGTTGTGACAACCCCTATTCCCGCATGTCCCGCAGTCAACATGGCAGCAGATGGGCCCGCTCTTTACTCCCGGAAGGCCGTTCTTGCATGGTCCTTCAGCGAATCAGACGATACACAGCAGGGAGTGGGGAACCGGACGGCGACGTTAATTGGCAACTTCAGCGGGCTTGGAACTATTTGTCCAGCTAGCACACGACGCAATGCTCCCGGGGCAAGGGTATACCTTTGCCACAATACCTGGTGTGCCGGCATCTATTCTGGTTTAGGCCATTATTTACCCGTGCGGTCTTATAGTACGTACTACTCTAACAGGGTATGGCCCTTTGTTGTTCTTGCATATTTCGTCGCCCAACGATCGGGATAATCGTATGCTAAGACGGTGCAACAGGTGAGTATAACAAAATCTATACGTCTTGTGCGTATCGTAATCGAAAATAGTACCAGGTGCGTTCGCGTTGTCCGCGCACATAACACTATGCATATCGCCTCATTAGTACCAGTTATTTATACATGCCGTACATGTTATATATTCGAAGTGTATACATTTATAGTGCTCTCAGCTTCCGACGGCCTTTGATGGCGCTTGCATCTTTCAAATAGACGTGCCGACGTCTCTCCTGCTCGCCCTGGGTGCCCGCGCCAACGACGCGGTTCGCCACCGCGTAATGAACGAGAGAGGGTGTCCCGGTGCGGGTTTGGTGTGGTGTGATGTGGTTTAATGCCTGTAGCTGTTCTCGGTGAATATGTTTTTGTCGATTAACCAGTCTTTTTACGAGAACAGTACAGGGCACGAAAATAAAAACGGGGTATCTATAAATATTGCGAAAACCAGTCTGACACGTATACTATTGATATTTAAAGGAACTCATAACTCCGAGAGTTATTTATCTTTAAGATTGTGTTGAAAGCACCCTCTCTCGAGTAAGAATTAATTGTAGCCTTGGCCAGCTTTCCTGCTTCTTATAGGCTGTTCTGTACTACTGTTGTACTGGAATGCAAGCTTTGCAATATTGTTTCTGTAGAGTACCTACATAACCATACCCTGGGTTTTACCATGGTATTACTACCCTACAAAATGCATGTGTGAGACCTTTGCGACACTCATACCCGTACCCGTAGTTTATGTACGTTCTTAAAGCCCGTGCCACAATACCCCGGGTACGGGTACAACGTTGTTATACCTGTATGGAACTTATGTAAGTTACACGGGCTCCGCATGGGTGCCGGCATTCGCCGGCACCCATGCTTCCGGTAGGGCAGGGGAAGGAGTTGGAAGTATTCCATCCGACATAGGCAAAATGTAAATTGAAAGGAATGCCAACAGTTTCATCCGAAAATCATAATTCATCGGGAGATAAATCCACACCAAAGGAAATCAGGCATACGGGCTGGGCCAACCATAAAACAGAGAAGCTCCCTAAAGTCGTACCTCGTGAACCACTGCAAACTAGGCTACGTGTAAAACCCGAAAGTACGCGCGATCGAAGTATTACACTCAGCTAACAAAGATGAGCTTCGACGAAATCCTCGAGCTCACAGCTGTTGTTTATTTTTATTTTTTTAATATATGTATATTGGGGACACTAACCCCTACATACCATTGTTTATGCCAAAACAAACACGTACTCGTGATGAAAATTTATATGCCTGTGCTTTCCCCGACTCGCTCTCGCCGAGATATCCGCGAAAACTCAAAAACACCAACGTTTTTCGACACAAAATGACAATTCATATGTAAATCGTAATTTACAATGAAAACGAGAAACTTCGTGGAGACAGTGCCGAAGACACGATGAGAAGATCGACGAAAGTATCGTTGCCCAATTCGCCGCCTATCAAGAGGTTTTACCAAAACCGAGTCCACGCACCAAGTCAAGTCATTACGAAAAAATGCCTTTTCTGCGATGCCCCCCTCAATTTTGAGAATTTTGCACTTGGTTTTTAACCCCGGATTTGAATGGCACGTTCAAACGCATTCACTGTCGGCCCTACTTTTTTATTCATTTATTTACTTATTTTTTAATATATATATATTTTTAGTTGTATATTTATATATTTATATATTTACCTACTGTAATTTTGGTCGCTTTTGTATTTTGTTTCCGGTTGGTGGAGCGGTCATACGCGTAGATCTTGGAAACAAATAAGTTTTACTCGTAGAGCCGAAGGTCAATACGTCGACGAGTGCATGAGCTACTACCCCGTGTCCAAAAATCAAGTCGAAATTCATAAAATTGATGGGAGCATCGCCAATCCGACGTTAGAACCGTTCCATGGCTGGCACAGCTCGTACTATAGTACAGCAGAGCAGTAGTAGTAGTACTTGCGACACACGTATGGAATCCACAAACAATAGTACGGCAGATTGTCGTGATGAGAGGCACAGAACGGTATATAGAGTACTTAGCCCTGCATATAGCAGAGCGTGTGCGTACTCGTACTTCTACTTACTCGAAGTACAGTATGTATGTGCTCGAACTCCTACAAATCTCGAGCTTACTGCTGTATACCTGTTTCTGAAGCTGTATTGTGCATGTAATACTCGTACGAACATACCTGGTGCATTATCGCATGTACCTGGTACATTCGATCGGGTGAAAAGCTGCCCACTGCAGCAACTTGTGTGTTGACTATGAAAACAAACCAAGTGCATATCATTTATTGTATTTTTAAGCTGCAGCACGACATAAAATACATGGAATACAAATAATTCATCCGAGAAAAACTTTTTGTTTGGTTGTATGTGGTATGTCCTTGAGCAAGGAGATGTTTGAGCCTGCTTGCTGCACTTATCGTACAGCAGAAGTGGTATACAGCAGTAGTAGATCAAATGATACTAATGCTCTTACTCGCTGTTACTTATTCTACATACTACGTGTACTCTCCTCGTGCCTAAATACACTCGAACAGACTTGTGTGCGGGTGCTTGAGTAACTGCCGGGTGTGCAGCTTGATTCAGAATGTAGTAGACTCCATCGTTTCAACCACATCCATACTTTCTTCACGTATTAAAATTCATATTTAAAACAACATATTTAAGCTGTACACATCTGTTGTTTTTTTGCAAGAATACTAGAAAACAAGATGAGATATTTGCGTAGAGAAGAACGACATCAAGGAAAAAAAGTAATTCATTCAAGCAAAACATTTGTTTGTGTCGGCATTCTCCACGTGAGGCAACTCGTACTGTAACCGGGTGTAGTTCTAAAGGTACTTTACATTTTTCACAGATAAAATCCGAGTTTTTGCGGCAAAGTCAGATGCCAATGTACTTAGTTTTTGCAGCAAACTGTCATTTTTAGAGCGGCAGATTGAATGACAACTCTTGACATCATCCCGCTCGTGTGTATGGTTCACGGGGAGGCATTCAACTGTGAGTACGAAGGGCGAGGGGCGTTAGAGTCGACCCTCTCTCGCCACAGTAGCACTGCGAAATGTAGATAGCACCTATCTACCGTAAACACTACTCGAGGGTATATCCTGTGAAGCAACACATATGCTCGTTATGGACTGCGAATAAGAAACATGGGCATCAACTCGCCGGGTCAGACGATGCAAGAAGCGCTGACAAAATGTGACTGCTGTATGATACTACGAGTGCCTTGCGAGTACTCCAGTTATTTTATACAGTCACCCCTTTGAGTTTGTGACTACACCCCCCCCCCCGTCAAGATTCAAATAAATGCTCGATATTCCACCTAAAGTCCATGATTGTGCCTACTTCTGGCTTCTCTCTCCCTGCCCGCGCACGCATTCGCGGCGAGGTAAGAGGGGGGAACGAAGGGCGAGGGGCGTCGGAGCCGATCCTCGAAGAGAGCGCCCGAAGAAATAAAAAACTCTCGAGATATTGAGGTGCCGATATTCCGATACTGGGGCCGGCCGGAATTCAATTGATTTATCGTGCGTGCTTCAGGGCTGAACCAACACCATTTTATATATATTTATGTACGCCCGTGCCTTAGATACACGAATCGTAGTTGATACCTTTGTTCCGAAAGTATTGTATTGTATTTATGGGCGGATGTGTTTCGGAGGTCTGCCCGTTGGTGACCTTCGGGAGAAGGGTATTGGTTTCGCACATACAGCCGAACTATGTCGGGTTCTGGAACAAGTGCCTGCTACCCGCTGTGGTGTGTCCACGTGGTAACGGAGACGCGTGGAAGATGTCATCAAGGTAAGCGTGTGTTTCTAGAACGCGGAGGGAAAAAAAAACGGTGTCACGACAGTGGCGGCAAGAGGTCCAGATAGTTCATGAATAAGGTATATACACTAAATAACAATAAGATGTCGTATAGTACTTGCGATTGCTTCGGATAGAAGATCTGGACGTGGAATATATGTATACATATGGTGATATTGCGGCTCACCGTAATCAACCTTGTCCCCTATTTCCGGCTTTACCTCGCTCTGACGCGCCCGGGTGTCCTGGCTATCAGCACTCGAGCTTAGTTTCGTTTGCGCGGCATGTCATGAACGAAATCCGAAGTTCTAGTTGATTCGTCTGAAGACACATACATATGCATACGTTATGCTGTGCCGAGTCGCACATTTATACATATAGTGCGTGCTGCTGTTCTCATGGTGGTGCTGCTATAGGCACTTCGAAAGGAGGGCGTGCTACCTCAAGCACTTCGCTCGTGCGACATCATAGTGTAGTGGTTGGGATTCGAAGCCGCCAATATCGATTTAACAATGCAGTCGGAACATGGCGTTGGAGCAAACAACCAAAGTCTCACTACACGGCAATGTCGTCTCCCCTTGAATGTATACATTTTACCTACTTACAAAAAAGACACTACTGTTAGTAAGCCATATAATACCCGTCCACATCAAGTATAGCTTATACATAGAAGAAAACAAACGATGGCTGTGAGATCGAGGGTTCAGTCGACACTCATCTTTATTTGCAAGCTGAGCGTATGAAATATATCGCAACGACGTGATGAACGCTAACAGATTGTTAATGTTGATGGTTTCCCTATTGTTAGTATTCACAGTAGGGAAAGCGGTGCTTCATCTCGGAGCGAATGCGCGTTCAATGGTCAGATTACTACAAATATAAGAAATCATCAAAAGGAGTACACCCTCACACCGCAGTTTAATTTATTGCGTCCGTTTGTTCTGAAATCAGCCATATATGTATATTGTTGGTGATTTGATACTCCAATGACCGCATCTGTAAGGAACCAAGTCCCCACCCGTGGTGGGTTGGCCTGCTGCAGCCGATGTATTATCGGACCTACCGAAGCTGAGGAGTACTTTCAATCAATCGCCCAAACCCCACTCTCGTTTGATCTTAGGTACAGAGCGACCGAGACGTGCTTCCGTTCGGGTCCAAGGTAGTCGCCTCTTATAACCAAAGGAGCACGAAATCGAAATACGGAAACCCTCGCATCTTCACTCTCGGCGGGCCACGCGTGTTCGTCTCGCCGAGTGCTCGTGGATTCACGTTGGGAAAGGACACACTGGTCACGCGTCGATAGGCGAGAACATAAGCCAGATGGACCTGTTTGCGCGCCCCGGCAACTGTTTCTCTGCCTTCACGACTGCGCGCCCGACTTCGACATTGAAACCGTGGACGTCGTTACGGACAGTAACACAACCTACGCAAGGTGCTAAATTTCTGCCGCAGCCCCGGCCTACGCTCGGTGTTATAGAGGCGTGTGTTAGGGTAGTGGCTGAGGTTTGGGGGGAAACTGATTATCACAGGCGGGGTGCTGCGACTTAGTTAGGTGCTACGCAATACCGCTGGATCCGGCATGAAATTGAACCCTGTTTTCGTAAGATGCATTGGTCGCTTTGATGGTCTAGTGGTACCCTCGAATGTGTCTAACATGTGGTTGACGAGCTTCGAACCTCACGTGGTTACGACGTTTGAGCTCATTTGCATAAATGAATACACAACGTACTAAACTGTTTAGAGCGCCTCATGGCGTAGGTAGGCACAGTTCGAGATGCGTCGACGAGGGAAGAAAGTGCTGAAGTATTCCCGAAATATAAATGAAAGGCACGAACCGTAGTGGAGGAGCAGGGACTACTGTGTGATGACTCTGTATGTCAGTTACGACTAGGGATGATATTGGCGAGAACGGTGAAGATAATAGTAGGAATGAACAAAAAGAAAACAAAACAAAGGAAACAAAAATCATCATCAGACAGACGGTCTGACTCATCCCACGGTGGGGGCGCAGCAGAAATGTCTGAGCTCCTCACACGAGGAGCTCAATATCGAACCCCAACTATGACTTCGGAAACATTCGTTCACGCAATCCGACCAAACTTTTCAATGCGGTACTCCAACAAACAAATATACCAGTAAAATAATATCAGTACCCGGTGATTACTGACGTGAGAAGCACAACCGCTCAGAAATGATTGACCCTAAAAGTGATACCTCTACCCTGGGATTGCTCGTCTCGTGACAAAATAGTATTAATGATATACAGTCGTCAGTTTGGTGAGGTAAAACCTCTCCTCCGGCGGCGGGGCTGATATAACTTCGATGCTACGTATTACATATCGCTGCCGCACAACTTCCGAGCATCAAGACAGTGGTATTGGAATGTTTCCAGCTGTGCCGGGTAAATTTCGTGATGTTCACAACATCGCATCGAGTTCGGCGCGGGGAAAAATGTCTCCTTTCTTCTGTCAGAACGCACTGCAAGTACGATTCATTATGCCTCATGATTCAGTTAGTGTGCCCCTGGAAACTGTGCAAACATAGCTATACCGTAGATCTCCGATTCGAAGGTACCCAACCGTTTTCATACGTGTGTAGCTTTATTATCGGTCGCCCCCAACCGTTGATGTACCCAACATAGCTGTTTTGGCTGTACAATGTTTTGGAGCGTTTCCGATAAATCTAACAATTGTCATTGTTCTTTGCTAGACCCATACCAAACCACACAAAACGAGGTTTGGACACCCCTCGCAAGAGACGACGACAATCACCAACGTCTGTACCCTCAGTTCGGAGTGTTAAGAAAGACATTGACCTCGAACATGACATGTTGTATGGACATCCCCATTATGTTTCCATACAGGTCCGTGGTACACCGTAAATTAAAAGAATTATTGCCTAACGGAATTCATGCATACCAAGTAGCAGTAGAACCGTTTATGGTGATATTGTAGGAGTAGCTTGTCCAGACCGTTGATTCTCTCAATCAATCACAAATGTCGGCCCCGTTTATGCTATGCGCTATCGAAGTGAATATACTCGAGCCCCAGCAACAAAACAGGCATATATGGCGCGTATGACTTCATTTTGATTTGTTTTCAAATTTTGGTTTTATATGATATGTCGGCCATGAGAAAAGGGGCACACAATTCGATCAACAGAGAACCTGTAACATTGCGCATAGCTGCTGGAAACCTACTGACCGGTAGAACTCCCGCAAGGTTTCTGGGTCGAGAAGGAATCGGACTGGCGAAACCGTTCTCCAAACCAAACTACGAGTACAATGCGTTTACAGAGTGCACTTCAAAACCGTGAAACGCAACACAGGTCGAAATGTCTTGCACGTGCCGTCTACTACCGTTTGTGCAGGGCAACATGTCAGCTGCTGTTACGCCGATCAAAAACAAAGAAGACACCTTACCACACGTATCTGTTGTTTCAGCGCAAGC
Source organism: Saccharina japonica (assembly GCA_008828725.1). Lineage (NCBI taxonomy): Eukaryota > Phaeophyceae > Laminariales > Laminariaceae > Saccharina > Saccharina japonica. The sequence goes on along the minus strand of MEHQ01000331.1, from coordinate 10,177 downwards.
CCCGTCCGAGCAGCATACCGACGTGGAAGGGCAGTCGTCGTCTGTGCCGCAATCTGGTATACGTTTGTCAGCCGGTAACAGGTCGGAAACGGGATATCAACAGGTTGACGACAAGACGAGGGCTAGATTTAGCCACGTATGTCGCTGGGCAGCGCCAGGCACTCCTGAGGGCTGGGTGCACACCTAGCCCCGGCTAAGGGATCGTAAAGGGCCGAATTCCTAGCTTTTGAAGCGTTCGTTGTAATCTTCGAAGTGCACCATCACCGGATATTTGCATGTAGTGCATTGAAACGAACATGTGTTCGAGTGTAGTACACCGGTGTGCTGCATACAGAGTTCGAGGCTTCGTCCTTCACATTGAAAGTCAAGTGTTTGACGAGCCTGCCCGGTCACCTAGGATCACAACACTAGAACGCTTGTTTTCGTCAGCGACAATGCGGACTGGCGTCGTAAAAGCAAGCGTGGCCAGCAGTATAGAGCGCTGTACCTGGCCATGGTACCGGGTATTAAAGTAGCCATATCGGCACTACGGTTGCAGCCACGTTTACGCCGACCTTGCCCAACCTGAAAAACACTTGTGGACCGGATAGTAGCGTAGAGTTTGCGTATCTCTACAGATAAAAAACATTAGCAGCTAACTCATGTGTTTAGACTAGTCGGTGTATACAGTCTCGAGTAACCGCGGGTGGCCAGGACGGAAACAGTGAGTACTAGCTCAAGATACAGGATTTCCACATGTAAAGCCAACACGAGCACAGTGGTTAGAACTCACTCATAAAATGGTAAACCTACGGCGACGTCACATCGAACAGCTATTGCGTGTCGGGCGTTCTTCTACATATTGGTATAGCACCCTGTATCCGACTTGATGCTTCACGTCACCCGTGGTTGCTATCTGCACTGGTTATTCGACAAACTACTTCACGACTCTCACCACCACAACCATGACTTCATTGGATTCCTCACCACAAGAATATAGGTCGTAGGCACACGTTCTGTCCGAGCAGCAGAATGTACCCGCCGGGCATGTTCCGCCGTTTTCGCACCCTGGAGTATATAGTAAGTCGCCCGACGGAAAGGGCAAGGGGTGAAGCAACACACGATGGGTTCTTTTTTAAAATCGAGCCCGTATGTATGTATACAGAAATGTAAACCCCGTTAGGGTTCTATACGAGAAATCGCGCAACTTTTTGAGGATCCTGCGTTGGCGCGTGCTTGATGCAGGGCCAGTTGTGAGAAAGAAACAAAACCGATACTTTGAAGGCAAGTGAGACAAGGTGGGAATACGTCAAGTTGTTGATAGATTAATTGGGCACCGGACGCGTGCTACCATGGAGGTAGCACGTTTTTGCCGGGATGGTTTTGTGAATGGTCCGGCTCCCTAACCACAAATTATCGAATATTTCAAAACAATTTCCAAGGTTGTCCATTGTATACGTAAGCCATTGCAATGTTCATTATATACTTAAGACATTGGAATGTTCATCGGGTAGTGGTTTAGTTTTCTCGAAAAAAAACTATTTGTGTGATGTATGGAGCTCCTCGAGTGGCCACCCTTTGAAACACCATGGTCCACCTCTACCGTACCATGGGTCATCATCTCCGTCGATTGTGACGGCACGAGCATGCCATCCCGTCAACCAAATGTTTTATTGCTTTAATCGATACGTATACCTACTCGACAACAAATCTCCCTTAAATATACCTGTTCTGAACCATATAATATAAACCATTACATCGTTTCGACGCGTGCTACGGTAAAGGTGTTTCATGATTTTTCTGAGAGTGGCTACGTGAGGAGCTCTACACTTCTCTGAAAACAATATTGTTGGAGGCAGATAAAAGTGCTATGAGTACCCGATGTACAGCTCCATGGCCTACGTGACTAATAATGGCATCTAAATATCAAAACAGATTGACATTCTTCCGACGACTTTGGGTCAAGGAGCCCCCCCGTCATTAGAAACGTTTGAGAGTAAAGAATGCTACCTCTATCGTATCACGCGTGTTTCGGGAAGCCTATGTTCTGGTCACCTACTAACACCATTAGCTATCAAACACCGTTCGGTTGGCTTTGTCGTTCGGCATCTAAGGCGTGTTAAACCGGCTGCTGAAGATAGCGCGAGATACCCCCACCGCCAGCGTCCAATTTGTCTTGGCGATATGCCCTAACTCGGCTGTTCTCAGAATAGCCGTCGCGTGATATGGTGGCGTGAAATTAGTGTTTTCTAGTCGACTCCAAGCAGCCGAACACACATAGAGGGCGTGTATGTCAATCGGTTGAACTATTCAAGATCTTGGTAACACCTTACATATCAGACAAGATAAAAGAGGCGCCCTATGCGACCAGCACCGAACCTCCTAATTTGTATAACTCCTGCAGGTGTTCTGTGTCGAGAATATACGGGACTAGCTAAACCGTAAGCCACGTTGACAGAGTGCACTTCAAACATGTCAAATGCAATACATGTCGAAATTGCTTGCCCGTGGTACCCCCTGCCGTCTGTGCAGGCGAATGGATCAGCTGCTGGTACGCCGGTCGTGAACACAGAGGATGGCTCACCACAGTCATTTGTAGTTTTAGCGCAAGTCCCGTCCGAGCAGCACACCGACGTGGATGGGCAGTCGTTGTCTGTGCTGCAAACTGGTATTTGTTGGTCAGGCGGCAACAGGTCGCGAACGGGATATCAACAGGTCGACCACAAGACGATAGCTGCCTAGATGTGTACCTAAAGAATGTACCTCCGGGGCGTGCGCCGCCGTTGTGGCACCCTGCAGTATACGTGTTTTCGCCCAATGGGAAGGCCATGGGGTTTGGCATCACATGACACATTATATGGGAAATGGGGTGCCCACGTATGCATACAGAGCTATAAACCTCGTTAGGATTCTATACGACGTTTTTCGCGCAACGAATTGAGGATCATGTGCGGGTGCATGCTTGGTGGAGGACCAGATGTGACTTCTAAACCAAACCGATGCTAAGTTGGCGAATGATACACTGTGAAAGGATTTCAAGTTGTTGTTTGATTGTTTGGGCATAATTTTCCTTGAACGTTACGGCATGAACATCCGAGCCCGACAAGCAAAAATGTTATTGCTTAAAGCGACACATGTGACGACTCGCCGATCAATCTCCCAAAGTTGCATATGTACTGTACTGTACAATATCAAACCCATTACAGTGCTCGGGAAAGCTTGTGTTCTGGTCACCAACTTACAGCATCGGCTAGCGTACACATTTCGGTCGGTTTTGTCTTAGCACCTCTAACGCTGTTCAACGGGGTGTTGAAGTTTGCGCGAGATACCCCCACTGCCAGCTTCCAACTTGGCATGACGGCGTGCCCCAACTCGGATGTTCTCGGAAAACCCGTCGCATGATATGGCGATGTGGTGTGTATGTATTCCAGCCGAGCCCGAACAGCCAAACTATTTACGATCTCGGTGTCACCTGACATGTAGGTCATGATGAAAAAAGTGCCCTACGTGACCAACACGGATCCTTATAAGTTTGCACCTAACGGCTGGCAACCGTCTGGTGTGAAACACTGCCGCGGCGTTTCTATTCAGAAAAGGAATGGGACTAGCGGAAAAGTAAGCCAAAGCAAACTAGCGATACAATACTTTTACAGAGTGTTGTTCAAGCTCGCCAAACGCAAAAAATGTTGGAAATGGCTTGCCCGTGCTATCCCGTGCAACGGCTCAGCTGCTGATACGCCGATCGTGAAAAGAGATAATTTCTCACCGCAATCATTTGTCATCTGAGCGCAAGTCCCGTCCAAACAGCATACCGACGAGGAAGGGCAGTCGTTGTCTGTGCCGCAATCTGGTATACGTTGGTCGGGCGGTAACACGTCGGGAACGGGATTGCAACAAGTCGATAACAGGACGACAACTGCCTCGATGTAGCTACTGTACAACAATGTAGCAGAACATATTTCGCTTGGCCGCAGCACGCAGCTACACTGGGGGTATGCACCCCTATTGCCCTGAACAGTGACCGTACAGGGGCGGACGCGTATGGTTTAAAGCGTGCGATAGTACTCCAGGATGTAGACCATTAGTGGATGGCTCAATATAGGTAATCGACATGAATATATGTTCGATAGTACTGTAGTACACTGCTGTACTGTATACAAAGTTGCGCTCGGTCCTTCAAATTGAAAGTCGAGTGTTTAAACCGCTTGCCGGTTCGCCACCGATTAAACATATCCCTAGGCTATTTCCGTCTGTGTCAATTTATACTGGCGTCCTAGAAGCAAGCGCTGCCAACAGTGATGCATGCTGAACCTCGTAATGCTAGCGAATAGAAAAGCGTCCATACCCGGACTATGGCTGGAACCGCTCTGAGTTCCACCTTGCAAAACCAGGAAAAAATGTTTGGAACATATAGCACTGGCGTGTAGTTTTTTTTCGAAATGAATAAACAAAATGACGGCTACCAATATTCAGTAGTGTAGACCTTTCACCGTCTACGGGGTTGAGTATCGGCGAGCGTACAATATAGCAACGGTGAGTGCTCCCTATACAGACAACATGTTGATATCGAAGACCGAAACAGCCGCAGACGTTAGCACACACAAAATAAAGGTGGAAATACTAATACACACTATTGAATAGCGAATGCGTGTCTGCGGTTTCGCAATATATTGGTATACAACAACGTACCTGCCCTTGAAGATTTCACTCGCTTGTTGCAGATTACTGCGCTGGCCAATCGACATCTAATACAATGACAATAACCACCATCACCGCGACTTCAACATGACTTCTTACCACAGGAAGAAAGGGTGTCAGCACACGTTCCGTCCGAGCAGCAAAATGAGCCTCCAAGGCATGTGCCGCCGTTGTGGCACCCTGGCGAAAACGGTAAGTCGCCGGGTGGGAGTGGCAAGAAATGAAGCAACACACGAGGTATTCAAGAGAAAACTGAGCCCACATGTATAGATATACAGAGCTATATGCCCCGTTAGGGTTATCTACGATATGTGTACGCACAGGGACGATGATAATCAGTGGGCGCAGCGTGAACTAGTACCCGCCATGAACCTTTGGGACAATCGATACTAACGTGGTGAGTGTGAAAAATCACTTGTACTGCAGGTAGAGGTACAAATACTGCTTCATGCATTACACTTCATTTTCCGTCGACCGTGATGGCATGAACGTACGAACCTGTCCAACTGAAATGTGTCGTTTGCAGCGACACATGTGCCGACTCGGCTACTAATCTCCCAATATATTATGTGTATTGTGTCGGATCATAACACAATATCACAGCATTTTAGGCAGCTTGTGTGCTGATGCATATCCAACGCAAACCGCCAGATTTTGTACTTTGCTTGTCGGTGTGCCCCAACTCGGTTGTTCTCGGAATAGGTGCCGGGTGATTTGGCGGTGTGATAAATGTACATTTCAGCCCAGCCCTACGAGCCAGACATACATAGGGCGTGCATAACTATCGCTTTTATATTTTTCAAACTGCGGTTTTGCATGATATGTCGGTCGGGGTCAGAGGAGTGAAGTATGGGATCAATGCGGAACCTGTCATTTGTATCACTTAAATTGTGGCAACCTGATGATCTGAATAACCCCCGAAGAGTATCTGTGGCGAAGCGGAGGAGGACTAGAAAAACCGTTAGCCGACTCAAACTACGAGTACGATACAACAAGTGAAACGCAATTCACGTCGAAATAACGTGCACGTGCTATCTCTTGCCGTCTTGGCAGGGCAATGAGGCAGTAGGTGGTACAGCGATCGTAGACAGCCAGGAATTCTTACCACATAATTTTTTAGTTTCAGCGCAAGTCCCGTCCAAGCAGCATACCGACGTGGAAGGACAGTCGGTGTCCGTTCCGCAATCTGGTGTTAGTTGGTGGGGTGGTCATGGGTCGGGAACGGGATATCAACAGGTCGATAACACGACGACAGCTGCCTAGATGTAGCTACAGTACAACACCTAAACACAACGTACGTCGCCGGGCGGCAATACGCTGCAGGCATAGGATGATATGTACACCTAGCCCCGGCCGAAGGACCGTACAGGGCCGCACGCGTAAGTTACGAACTACACCATTTGCGGATGCCTCCATATAGTGTTTGGTAATGAGAATCTGTTTTTTGTAGTATTCTGCTGTACTGGATACAAAGTTACGCTTCGTTAATAACGTCGGAAGACGTCTGTTCGAACTTCTATGCGATCGGCCATCGAGAAAAAACATTCGAACACGCTTGTTTTCGTCCATGACGGGTTACTTCGTTGAAGCAAGCGTTGCCAACAGGGATGAACGCTGTACCTGAGAATGTTACCGAGTATATTGGTGGGAATATCGGCACTTCAATTATAAACGTTTTGAGGTTCACCTTGCCCAACCAGGAAATAGGTTTCAACCGTATAGTGGCGTGGAGTTTTTCGAACCACAAACAGCTAACGATTTGGTTTAGACTGTTCCGTGTCTACCACTTCAAGCAACCGCGAGTGGCAAATAGAGAAACCGTGAGTACTACCGTTACAGACATCTTCTTGATATCTAAAGACAAAACCACTGCCGAAGTTCGCACTCACGCTGAAACGGCGATTCCTACATACTTTTAGTGTTTCATCACGACATATTTTCACTCGATAGTTAAAGTTACCAGTCGCAGAAAAATGCGCTAGCCAATCCACCAACTGTATCACGACTCCAACCACCACCAACGTGACTTCATTGAATGCCTCACCACAAGAAGCAACTTTGTCACTACACGTTCCGTCCGAGCAGCAGAATGTACCCCCGGGGCATGTTCCGCCGGCGTTGCACCCTGGAGTACACGTTAAGTTGCCCGATAGAAAGGACGGGGTGAGTAGCAACCGACAGGGTATGATACAGAAACGAGAGAACCCACATGTACATATACAGAGTTACATATACCCCACTTTGATGGTTTTTGACGATGCATCGCTAAACTGGTTGAAGGCAATGAGTGGGCGCATGCACGAAGAAACCGCCGATGTGCAAACTTAACACAGCTGATACTAACACGGTGAGTGTGACACAGCGACACAGCGCTAGTACTGTGGGTGGAGGTCGAGATACTGATGATTTCTCCATTGGCCGTCGTGGTCCCTCGAACGTGATGGCACAAAAATACTAATCCGTCGAACCTAACGATGTCGCTTGAAGCAACACGTGTGCTGAATCGCCAACTTATCTCCCGACATGATATATGTAGTGTACCATGTCATCAAACAACATTGCAGTCTTTCGGGCAGCTTGTGTGCCGATCACCAACATACACCATCTGCTAATGTACATATATCGATCGCCTCCGTTCTTAAATGCTTAAGCCGTTAAATGAGCTACCGAGGTGTGCGCGCGGTACGCACAAGACAAGCTACCAACTATGCTTTTCGGTGTCCTCTAACTCGGCTGTTCCCGGAAAGGCCGCCGGGTGTTTCACGGGCGTGATTGTTTTATGTTTTCAAACCGCGCCCACGGAGACATATAAACATAGGGCGTGTGTGATTATCGGTTCGACTACACTATTTCCGATCCCGATTTTACATGATATTTAGGTCGGCATGAAATAAGTGACCCATGCGACGAACAAGGATTCTGTGGCTTTGCATGGTACCATATATGTGCACCATGTTTGGTCTGAGCTCCTCAAGTCACAAAACATTTGATTTTGAAGGAAAATCGAAGTGATACCCGATGAACTCTAACTGGGAAAAAAATTGCAACGCAAGAATAAACGTCCGACGAGTTTGGGTTAAGGAGCAAGAGCATTCAGAAACCGTCTCTACCAAAAAACACTACCTCCATCGTAGCACACGTCGCTTAACTACTGGCAACTATACGATCTACATAACTCCCGCAGGGTTTTCGTGGCGAAAAGAAGCGGAACTACGGAACCCGTTAGTCAATCCGAACAACGAGGGAAATGCGTTGGCAGAATGCACTTCAAACGGTTGAAACGCAATAAACCGTGGATATAAAAGATTGCACGTGCCATCCTCTGCCATATGCCCGACAATTAGTTGGCTGCTCGTATGCCGATCGTAAACAGAGAGGAATCCTCACCACAGTCATTTGTGGTTTTAGCACAAGTCCCGTCCTTGCAGCATACAGACGTGGAAGGGCAGTCGCTGTCTGCGCCGCAACCTGTTATAAGTTGGTCGGGCAGTAACAGGTCGGAAACGAGATATCAACACATCGACAAACAAGACGATAATAGCTGCCTATACGTAGCTGGAGTACAACAACATAGCAGACGCGTGCTACGGTAGAGGTAGCCCGTTTCGCTTGAATCGTTTTCTGTACGGTCTGGCTCCTTAACCCAAATTTGTTGGACTTTCATTCTTGTGATGAATAATGTTTCAGAGTATACCTCGGTCAGGATATTTCGCATCCGGCAGCACTTTTATTTTCCGCCAAAGTCCTTTTTTCGGTGAGGTGTGAGGCTCTCTAAGCGAGAAGCTCAGAAAAAAACATTATGCACCAATATCATGGTATGTGTCAGCAAAACGTATGTCGCTGGCCGGAAACACGCACCCGTACGGGCTGCGTGCACACCTAGCCCCCGCCAAAAGACCGTACAGTGCCGGACTCGTAATGATTGAAGCGTTCGCTGTACTCTACGAAATACACATTCAGCGGACGTCCGTTTGTGGTGATGCTGAACTGTCTAAGATCCGAACAAAATATTTGTTTTGTTTAATTCGGGTAGACGAAAAGATTAAAGCGGTACTTATAAGAGTAGAACAAAATCAGCAGAAGATAAAATATAAAGGGGGGTAATTCTATATTTTCTGAATTCGGGGAGACGAAACTCCATAGAGTGCATTCATTTGAATACATCGTCGATTGGTCAGTAGTAAGCTGCTGTGTACTGCATACAAAGTTGAACGGGGTCCACTAGATCGAAATATGAGTTGCGTTGAACGGCCTTGAGGTTCTCCAAGATAACAAAAACATTCGAATGCTTGGTTTCGTCAAACACCTTTGATCGCCTGAGTTCGTCGGGTGACAACGCAGACTTTATGTCGTAAAAGCGTGTGTTGCCCACGGTGTTTAAAGCTCTTCCACGCAATGCTACATAATATAAAAGCGGTCATGATCCAGCACTACGGCTGAATTTGTTTCGGGTTCTACCTTGCCCAACCTGGCAACTGGTGATGGACAGCGTAATGGTTTTGTGTGCGAATACTTCAGCCATACAGAAGTTGTAAACAATGTGGTTCGTTTTCGAACCTTCGAATTAATGGATGGATGCATGTTAATAATCAGAGGCCATATTGGGAACAGGAAACCTTGTGAATACAAAACTGCAATCATCGCAGCGGTTACCACTCAAGCATAAACTGCAGTCGAATAAACTTGCGACGTTTGCCACCGATTGCGGTTTGACGGTTCGGAGGTATCTGGCATATACAACATGGAGTAACTGCACTTGACATGTGGAGACCGCCGTTGCTGCAGCTTGTGCAAGGCAGTAGACAAGTAACATCACCGCTCTTACAACTAGCACCATGGAGTCAACAGACCCCTCACCACAGGAAGCCAAGGAGGCAGCGCACGTCCCGTCGGGGCAGCAGAATGTAGCGGCGGGGCATGTTCTTCCGTTGTTGCACCCTGAGACAAACCGCAAGTCATCGGACAAGGAAGGGAGGTAAACGTATATTTTCAACAAAGGATATGTCCTCGAGGTACATGAAAGCACACGGCCACGAAGAGCTCTAGGCACAGTCAGGACAGGGGATGAATATTTTCCTGCTCTGTCTCAGGCGGTGAGCGGGTCCCTATGTGGAGTAGCAGCCGATGTTCAAAAACATGACGTATTAAACTGTAGATGGTTGCGAGATACAACGCTCCCGACGTCCGTGACCAATTGCACCGAAGGCGACCACGTGTGCAAACACACCCCCGGCTTGCCGATTAGCAAGCCTTATTGAATACTCCATCGCGCACATGTGACGCGAATACGAGTACTGGCCTCAATTATTTGTGTTGCGTTGTGTTACGAACAGTGGTTCCGCACGCCGATGTCTTACAGTACGGTTATAACGAACCAGCAGCTACAGCTGTAAGACATGCACGAATAATATATTTGTGATTCCGCACGCCGATGACTTACAGTACGGTTATAACGAACCAGCAGCTACAGCTGTAAGACATGCACGAATAATATATTTGT
>MEHQ01001149.1:0-38120 GCA_008828725.1 Saccharina japonica | reverse complement strand
AGTGTTTTTGGCGGGAAATAACATTGTACAAGGTGAGACACCCTGCCAAAACTCTGACACCCTGTACAGGGTTTGACACCCTGTCAGGTTTCTGGCAGGGTGTCGGATGCTGTACAGGGGTTTTCACCCTGCCAAAATTCCGACAGGGCGTTCAATGTTCTGAAAAAATATAAAGAACAGTGTGCAGCGTGTAACACCCTGCCTTTATCTGGCAAAATGTCGAGTGTGCCGATTTAATTCAATAATATACAGGGTGTAACATCTCAAATGTGGTATGCATTGTCATATTGTTTCTCAAACACCGCACTGCCGACAGAGTGTCTGATACCCTCCCAAAAACGAAAAAAAATGCATAGCTTTCAACAGCGTGTGACACCCTTGAAGGACGGCAGGGCGTCCGAACTTTCATTTGGAGACATTCTTCCAGTGTCGGGGGTCCAGCACCCTGTCAGTGTCATTGATACACCTCAATATACCGTACAGCAGGGCACTCAAACACTTTTCAGCTTACCAGGGCGGTCACCTTGCCCGGCTTGTAAGAGCAAAAATACTGTCATTGTTTAGTACCTCGACAGTGTTGGCAGTATGTGTACACACACGTTGCAAAAGTCAAACACGCTGCAAATTCTCCATACTCCATGCGCACGATGTTTTACAAGGTATCTAAATGTATACCCTTATTAACCGTCGCTTACATCCGCTCGTATTTGTGCGCACACAAATTACAACCGTCCGGGGGGACCGACACAATAACGTGACATGCCGCAAATGCCCATTCCCAACTCCCCTTCTCGTGGAACCCTTGGAAACCCGATTGCACGAGCGGGGGGGACCTGTCAACGGTTAAAACTACCCACAACGCAGCAGATCGTGGTATTAATCACCCCGTCTCTGTAATTATCTGGAACCAAAGAAACGGACAGGTTCTCGCCATGTTCCTATTTTATTTTCGGTTCGGGCGCGACGCTCTCGTGGTCAGCCTGCAGAAACCCCTTGTTGTCATTTCTGTTGACGCCGTACGCTCCGTCACCTGAAGATATAAGACGGAAAATATGAGAGGGAAAGACACGCGAAAGGAATATGTTCAGACGAACATAATAGCACTTTAAAGGAGGAACCAAAACATGGTACATATATACTATAATATCGCACTTCAAAGAAAAACAATGTGTATCGAAAGATAATACCAGCTAGTACAGCGTTCCGCACGGGTGTGCGTAAAGATACACTACACCGGTAGCCGTTTTTAAATATACATTACATATAAAAATATAACATGCACACCAGGCGTCACATGTAACATGCAACGCGATAAAATGGGCATGATGACGGTGATGAGTTACTAGAGAAAAATGATGCACACACACTCTAGATGTCAAGCGCCACGCTCTATAGGACAGGGGGTCCAGTACACTCTCGTCGCCACCTTCGTCCTCCCCGTCTGCCGCAGCATCCGAAGATAATATAGTTTTAATGAACGAGGACAAAAAGGCGGGGCACAGGCGAGTAGGAAATATATATGTACACACAAAGTTAACTTGGAGGGGACATGCATACGGTTCAGTCTACCAGTATATTGGAGACTTGAAGTGGAATTTCAAACAATCCCGCTACGCAAGATACACGATCAATACACCGGGGTACACAATTTCCTTCGGCAGGTTAGGGTGCGTTTGTGCGAAAAAAACCTGATCACTGTGGAAATTATGGTACACCCAGAGTTGTTATTATATACCGGGTACCTGGTAGGATTTTACAGTTACTCGTACGTGCACCCAGTACCCTAATCCTACGACCGATACGTGGTATGCCGGTTCACGCTTCGCGCTTGGCGCTCACGTTCTCCGGCGGCTCCTACCGAGGGCTGATTACTTTCTGCACCTTGTGAGTGGGCAGGGGGTCAGGCATCAAATGCTGGCAGGGTGTCCATGTCAAACCCTGTACAGCATCCGACACCCTGCCAGAAACCTAACAGGGTGTCAAACCCTGTACAGGGTGACCACACCCTGTGAGATTTTTGGCAGGGTGTCTCACCTTGTACAATGTTATTTCCCGCCAAAAACACTGGCAGGGTGTCTGCGTCAAATGCTGGCAGGGTGTCTACGTAAAACACTGTACAGCATCCTACACCCTGCCAGAAACCTAACAGGGTGTCAAACCCTGTACAGCATTGGGACACCCTGTGAGATTTTCGGCAGGGTGTCTCACCTTGTACAATGTTATTTCCCGCCAAAAACACTGGCAGGGTGTCACGGTCAAATGCTGGCAGGGTGTCTACGTCAAATGCTGGCAGGGTGTCTACGTCAAATGCTGGCAGGGTACCCAAGATGGCCACACATTAATGTCTTCTTCACAACAATGCTTTACACCTTGAAACCACGTCACCCCGTGTGCTGTAGTTGTGGCTCGGAATCCACATATAAACAGCACGTTTTAGACCCAAACCTGCCGTTGTGGTCAATAATTTAGAGGCGTTTCGCGTTACCACCCGGTTTTAACCGGTTTTCCGAAAACCGGTTAAAACCGGAGGAAAAAAACCGGTTTTAGCCGGTTTTTTGTTTTGATAATAACGCCTCGTTATCCGGTTTTCGTTTTTGTTTTTGCCTCCCGGTGCCCACCTCTTCTAGTTACGACTAGGGAGGGAGAGGCGGAAGTGCGAAGATAATGAATGGGATCGGAAAACAAATATTAAAAAACAATCACATGATATACAGGGTATATCATATGATATATATATATGTATATATGACATATCGCATTATATATCATAGAATTCCTTACGATGCTCTTCTTTGGTTCGGAAGCTTTCCTCGGCATATCTTGGTACCTCACAGCCACTCTCAGCCTCTAATTGCCGAAGCAGAAGGTACTTGCTTCGCGAAGTTCTTTCTTTGCTTTCTTTTTTCTTCGCATGTTCGCGATTACTTGCTTTGCCTCCAGCTTTTTTTCATCATTTTGTGCTCGTGCTTGAACACGGCAACGGGGAGGAGCGCGGCGCTATCGCGGTTATCGGCGGGCGCTGCCCAGTAGAGGGAGGGTCGGCAGGAGCGCGGTCGCCGTTTTCGTGGCTAGGCTTTGCGTGTCCATCGAGAGGTGGTCGCGAGGGGGCAGGGAGCTTACGAGGCTGATAGAACCTCAGACGTTCGAAGTTTTTTTCGCGTGATTTCTTCATGCTCCCATAAAAATACTGCTGTGCCGAGGGTGGTCGAAACATATTTTTTCGACACCTCACGTCGAATTGTTCAACTTTGACCTTTTGACAGGGGGGGGGGTACCTGAAACCGTCCCCTCCCTCTACGCCTGTACAATAAGTATATAAAACTGAACACAGGGGACAGTATAGAGCCGTCCCCTCCTTCCCCTGCTTGATATACAAGGCCTTCCATAGTACTGCAATACTACCGGACACCGTCCCCTCCCTCGATTGAACACAGGGGACGGTAGAGAGCCGTCCCCTGCTTGATACAAGGCCTTCCATAGTACTACAATACTACTGGGCGGCACTACGACCTATACGAGTAGGCCGCAACTGCGTAGTGACAGCGACTGCAGCAGTAGTGACAGCGGCTGCAGCAGTAGTGAGCGGAACAAAGGAGCTATGGCTGTGCGTTTGTTTTTCGTTCATTTTTGTGTGTACTGCAGTACAATATACAGCAGTGAGTGGTAGGCGGGTACTACTATACGTTCGGTTGTACGTATGTATGTACAGCAGTAGGTGTTGCAGCGCAGCGCTGTTGGGTGCCGTGCGGTTCCGTGGCCTACTGCCGAGCGGACAGTGCTGTATCGTGATGTGCCTTCTCTTCTTCAGTAAATCTTACAGCAGTAGTAGTGTCGTTTCTTCCATAATGTGACATGTTCATCTCGTGCATGAGTGAGTACGTTTTACGATACAGCGGTAGGCGGGTGCTATAACGTTCAGTTAGTTGCGTACAGCAGTAAAACACATTCCGATGCATTGGACTACTATGAATCTCTCTTGGTATTTTTAAGTCGGTCCTTGCACCACATCGTGGACCGCTTTTGCCCCTTTCCTTCGCGAGCGTTAGCGGGCGGAGCGGAGCTTTGCTTTGTTCGCGATCTTTTTTCGTGTCGAAATATACTTACTGTAGATATTCCCATTATTATTGTTTATGTCCTGTATTTGCCGTCATACATATATATGGAGCTCTTGGCATTATCAAGTCGCCAGTTGCAGCTAAAATAATATATGTTCCTGTTTTACGCTTTTCACATTTGGTTCCATTCTTCCTTCCGCGAGCGTAGCGGGTGGCGTTAGCCGCCCGCGCAGCGGAGCTCTTGTATACCTTGCAAATTCCACATTTCACATGGGTATATCGAAAAACGCCGGAGTATATGGACATGACTAAAATATCAACTTATAGTACTTAGTCATGTTTTTTGAGGGGGTATATATAGTTTTTTTTGTTTTTTTCAAATATAGATATCATATACGACGTACCCCATTTTTTAGGGTATACCAGGCTCTACTCTCGACAGTTGCTGTAATTTGAGAATACAAATCTCCATACATACGGAGACTCGAACCCTCGACTTCCAACTCAACAGGTTTCGTGGTTACCTGCTGAACCACCTGGGCGACCGGCTGGATGTATAAACAGGCTGGTTGGCCCCCAAGTGATCTACTTACTACAGCAGTTAGCTGTTGTAATAATAGTATCCATAGAAAATGAAAATTTGCAAAAAATGTGAAAAAAATCGACAATAATAAAACAAACAAAAAACAAAAGCAAAACGTGTCGTGTGTCTCCCCAGGTGATCTGTCGTGGCATTTTAATATCTGCTCTCTGCTTACTGCATTGCAACCTAGTGTCTCAGTGCCCTGGTATTGTGGCCACACACAGATCTTGGAACTTGTATCTTTCTTCGTATTAATAGTTAGTGTAAAGAGTCGGCACGCACACGTATTAATAGTACACAACGTCACCACGACCTAAAATCATCGGGAGTTTTTGTTTTTGTCCATCCCATTTATTATCTTCGCCCTTCTTTTCCCTCTTCCTCTTTAGTCGTAACTCAGATCCGGGGTCACTAAGTATGCTCTTTTCCCCCCTCCCCACTACCGTACTTGCCTTGCATTTTTATCGCGAAAATATTTCAGCACTCTCTTCCCTCGTCGACTTGCGTCGGATTGGCACAGCCTGGCAAGAGGTAAGGGTGAATTTCGAGGTCGCGACTATCTGGCGTAACGATATTACTACTACTACTGTACGGAGAGCCTTCGCGATTTGCGTGTTTTGTGTTGCTGTATTGCGTCCTTGCTCTGGGGGCCTGAGGCGAGCGCAGAAGGCGGGAGTGTGTTTTACCTTGCGATACAGTAGTCCGATATCACAGGACAGGCTAAAAAGAAAGTCTGCCGGCGTGGGAGAGTTCTTCAGGTAAAAATAATACACAAAATGCAAGGCACAACGCAGTAGTACGACATACTCGTACATCATAACTGCTGCATGTAGCACATCGTACACCTCAACCAAGAGGAACGCTGCTGCTGCGGTGCGGCGCGCGAGTACACACCAACGACCTGCGTACAATATGACATTCTGCTTTAAGGCATTTGTACGTAGTAGACTACTATTATTATTATTGTTATTATTGATAGTAGAACGAGTTGTCATACACGATCTGGGCAGACAATTATTCAACTTGGTCCATTCAAGTTCCATTCAGTATACTTCGAAATATACACCAGGGCATTAATTAGGTGTTGCGCTGTTGCGCTGGCGCAACATTTGGTCAAAATAACCGTTTTGCGCAACAGTCGCCGCGAGGCTGGTTGCGCGCAGCGCAACACGCGTTTTTGGGCGCGCAACATTTTCGCCGCAGGCGAACAAAATTGTTGCGCGTTTTTTTCTCGCCGGAGGCGATAAATGTTTTTGGGGGTCTTTTTTTCCTGATAATTAGTCGGAATTGAACATCGTTTAGGCCCAAAGATGTCAGGAGACGGGCAACCGTCAAGCAGTCAATCAGTCAAGGGTGTCCGGCAAGGCATTTCCATCCGTCTAAACGGATTGTCCCCTATCCCCGCTAGAAAAACGCATCATTATCTCTGTGGAAACCCCTAGTTTTTTTTTTTGTGCTGCGAGTTCCAACAAATCGTGAAGGAGCGAGGAGATACGAGGATATTGCTGTGTTGCTCGTTGCTCGTGATATACCAGTACACTGCTGTACAGTAGATCTGGACTCCGAACGATAAACAAAATGGCAGAAAAAAAACAAGGGTACGCCTTGGGCACCGTGCGGTACGGGATGGGACCGTTTTTCCCGCCGCAGGCGGAAGTTTTTTTGGGTTTTCCCGAGGGGCGGTATGGGAAAATGTTCCCGTCTGTTTACCGCGGGACGGGAATGGGACGGGAAGGTGGGAAATCATTTGGTTGACGGGATTGGACGGGAAGACACGACTCTTTCGCGGTACGGGAACCGATTTTTGGCGGTACGGTACGGTACGGTACGGTACGGGAGCCATTTTTCGGCGAAATGATCGGTGAACGGGTCGGGAATAGGTCGGGAATAGGTCGGGAACCGAGTCGGGAATACTGATGTATTCTGCCATTATGAAAGTATTGGGTAGGAATGAGGCCTCCATCCGTTGCTGGTGATATCACCCATACTTTCTGTCTGTTGTTTTGATCTTGTATTGCTGTTATTTGTATCACCTGGGACGTTTGGTGGCCTCATACCCATACTTTCCGCCGAAGGCTGCCGTACCTTAAGGTCCTTGTCGTGGGAAAGCTACTTATGGTTTTGCGTACTCTGGCGATGTGGGTACCTCGTTATAACCCATGTAGCCTCGTTCATGATGGTTTCGCGTCTACTCGCAGGTAGATAGACGCGGGGGTGTTGAAAAAAAACACAAATACAGATAAATAACTAAAAGCACCACAGCAGTCCATCAACATGGGAGAGCTAATATTAATATATACCTGGTAGCTATCTATACGAACAAGCGTTCAAGATAATAGGTAAAAAACAAACAAAAAATAACGAAAGACCGGCGGAGCAGGAGGTACGTGAGAGAGAAAGATAAAAAAAAACGAAAAAGAAAGAGAAAATAATCTGACAGTTAGTTATGTATCTTCCGGTTTTATCCCCTTGGAAGAACATGCGAAGACAGCGATATTATAGCAGTACATGCACTATACAACAGTACGCGTTATACCACTGCTGGTTGTCGACGAATTACCATGCTCCCCCCAGCGTGGATCGATCCAACTGAAAGAGCGTCGGTGGTCAAGGACACACGTCCAACTCTACGGCGAGCTGCTGGCCACGAGCGCCCTTGTTATCCACCCTACCCCCCTCGGCTCCTTCCGAGTGCCGGTCCCCCTCGCCTCCTTTTTAGATTTGCCGGCCCTCCCAGCCTCCCCCTCTCCGCCTCTCCGTACTTCTTGCTCCCTCCCTCCTTTTACCCCTCCATGGCCTCGCGGTCTCAAAATATTTATTTTCTGACGTTTTTCGTATGTTTTTCGTGTGTTTTCCTGCAACAGAGAGCAGCTCCATTCTGAACCGGAATATAAGGACCTTGTGTTTATAATAAAATATTGGAATGGTGCTTATATCTCGGACCAGAGTGGTAAAATATAAGCCTTGCGACTACAATAAAATAGCGCGTTTCTTCACCGAGTTATGTTCCGGAGATCGAAGTATTACCTCTTCGACAATCACGACCTCGCCAACCCTCAACATCCGATTTTCCTAACTGAGAAATTGCCTTTCCGATGAGAATGAAGACCGAAAATATTGGGTTTTGAATTCAGTGTAAGTGATGTACTTCCCTCACAGTAAAAAAATTACTTTGTTTTGTTCATGAATCTGGAATTAGTATTAACAAGTGCTGGATCATATCCACACTTAATCTATAGCACATATAAAACACACCCGATATAGACTGCCACTTTCTCCTGTAAACCCTACCGTACTTTAACCCCACCTTAAAACAGTCTCTCCATATCTGTGAACTCCCCAAACCGTTATACATGCCCTACCACCCAGTACCACCACCAACCCTTGTTTCAACTCGCCGAACTCCCACCCAGTGCCAGACCCCTGCTCGCCCACATCCACGAGTAGAGCCCAGTGCTATTAATAGTTGGTACTCTTCCTTTCTATCTCAATCCTTCCCAGCCTCCTCTGCACTTCCAGTGCAACCACTCACTGCAACCACCCAACATGATGACCCTATTCCCCATCCCCTATCAATCACGTCGTCAACGATTCAGTACCTCTCCACAAACTCCAGATTTCCTTCGTTCAAGCTTCCACACTGTAAACTATTGTCAGTTGTGACTTGTGACAGACGTCGATGGCAAACAAAACAAATCGAAATCGGTGTCGGCAATCTCAAGATATGTAGGATCCAAGAAAATCAGGATTTATTTGTGGGCGAGGTACATCGCCCATAAATAAATGTCAATCCCCTTATATCCTCTCTTTTACGACCCTATCAAGGTTGATTTCGATTTTGTTTTCGTGGATCGATACCTACCATCAAGGAGCATACATTCTAGGTTAATTTTTGATTGTGAGCGAAACCGAACTCTTAAAAAACAACAAAGCACTGACATCGATTTTCATTCTCATCGGAAAGGCAATTCTCAATTTTGGAAAATCGGCTGTTCCTTGCCTCCCGAAGCGAATGTCTCCCATATATAACCAACTATACAT
This sequence comes from Saccharina japonica, assembly GCA_008828725.1. Lineage (NCBI taxonomy): Eukaryota > Phaeophyceae > Laminariales > Laminariaceae > Saccharina > Saccharina japonica. The sequence continues at coordinate 29,441 of MEHQ01001149.1, read as the reverse complement.
TTCCGAAACCAGGGTCGGTCGTTAGGGCCCATATTAACGAATAACAAAAAAAAACAATTTGGAAAATATAATTAAAACCCGCTTTTCATTGGTCAGAACTCGCACCACCACCAAAGATTAGGATCTTGGGGGTATAATCAATTTGAATTGGACGAAAAAAACAAGAAGGTCCCAGGACCTTCTGTGAAGAATTCAAATCAAATTTAGGAGTTGGCCCGACTTGGACCGGCATGTCCACGGTGGGTAAACGCCCCCGCTACAACCTAGCGATTTCTTGATCGCATCGATGACCACGACCGAGGCGACAACGCGTGAACCACGACGCGAGGCCACCGGGACAACAGCCGCGCCCACGACTGGAGACCATAGCACATCGTACCCCGGCGGTGGCGCCTCAAAACCAATCATGGCGGTCGCAATCCCAACTTTTCAACTAGCTCGATGTGACAACCCGATCAAAAACCGAGTGATCGACTCAAAAACAGCAGGATACGCTCAAGACTTTGATGGCACCGTCGCCGTCCCTGTCTCGCCCGTGGCGTTTCAGGGGTCCCTACGCCCACCCAGGAGACCCTGCGAGAGATAGCTTCCTAGCCTGGGCGGCCAAAAGCAAGAGTATGCTTGCGTCGGCGCACGCGCCGACGCATGCCTTCGCTCTCGTCTACTCTCGTCGGATTTTTTCACCTGGGCGTTGTGAGGCGTGCTGCGTTTCTAGATTTCATAAATATTTAAACCAGTTTTTTGCGAAATCACATCCAAATAAGATTTTATTTTCCAAATGTTTTTTTTTTATATGCGCCCTTAGTTATGAGTGGACCCGCAAGACAACGGAACTAAGTAAGAAGTGCCACGTACCCGTTGTATAGGTGGCGCCCAAGGGAGTGGAGCCGGAGGGGGGGGGGGGTCGTAGGGAAACCGCCGCGCGCGGACGAAATCAGGAAGGAGACGGCAGATAGGGTAGGTGCCAGACCGACTAGCTGGTAAAACCTGTCTGTACTACGGGCACACAAACCTGCTTCGGCTGCCTGGAAGGTGCTTTTGGTGTGCTCCGGCTGCCTGTCCTTTCCTGTCGTTCTTAGTCTTGCTCTGTTTGCGCTTTTTTTCAGTCCATTTCATTTCGTTTCATTTCATTTTTTCTATTTTTATTTTTATTGGCTGTCGCATCTCCTCTGGGCAGGGATGGATACCGAACCCAAAAAAAAACGTTCGATATTTTTTCAAAATACCGAAACTCATACATCGTTTCGGTATTTTTTCGGTATTTTTCGGTATTTCAGCAAAACGAGGTTCGATATTTTCCCGGTATTTTCGTATTTTCCGGTACTACCCCATAAAGAGAGTTTCGGTATTTCTTGGTACAATCGCGCTGGGTGTATGTCGTTGACTGGACGTACGTGCTACCGAGTATGGTGCAAGATTGGGTATATATACTGATCACAGGCACGATGTGGGGCATACGAACAATACCACCATGGGCCCTGAAAAAATCTCGAAAGTCGGACGAAAGGGATGAAACTGCCTTCATTGATGGCTGATGATGAGGTTATTATGATGACCAATAGTCAACAATAACTCGTTTCGCTGACGGCTAGCCCATGGTCACAATACACGCCAAGAAACGACCAGACAGGAAACTACAAACAACTACCTACTGCCACAAAATAATACATGCGCCATGCACCGCAGTTCGCAGCAAGGCAACGGTGCTATCAATAATAGCTGCGGGACGCCATCCCGTAACACATACACTCGTAATATGTACGAGTATCTTTAAATCAAATAAGACCAGAAAGAAAAACAAACAAACAACTATTAAGGAGTATGTATGACGTACGAAGACGGCAAATAATATAAGATAATCTATACGAGACAAATATGCACGAACATGCATTCAGGGCGCAGACAGAGTCCCGAGGGAACAAGGCTGATATTCGTTGGTTTGATCAGTTAGTTGATCTGTCCAGCTGGTAGACCAACATAAGGACGATACAAAAATACCCGACATATGGTATGATAAATAAGCAGATTATCACCAGACATACATGATGCGCAGATTATACAGAGGGCAGAAGCAACGCGCTAAAACCACAGGAGGAGCAGTTTCCTATGCAGCGCATTAATTAGTAGTTCGGCGTCTGTTGCGCGCCGGCGCGCAAGCCCCCCACAGGGTCCCCTGGAGGGCCGCCGGAGGCGAAAAAAAATGCAATATATGCGCGAATATACGCCTCAAAACCATGTAAAAAGCCTTCTAATTTATGTTTGGCTACGGCCAATGGAAAAAAGTGCCTGAAAAAAAACTAAAAAGGCTTACGGCGAATAGCTTAGATGCCTACTTTTTGTCGTCGACTACTGCAAATAGGACATCAAGGGGCCTAAAATATGCTCAATTACGGCCAATTGGGTAAAACGTGCTTTAAAACAAAAACTTTATGTATGGCGAATTATTTTGTTTAAAAATACTTGAAAAATAAATGGTCTCGTACGTAGGGCGATTTAGTAATAAACGTTCAACAAAAAATTACGCCTCCGGCGAAAAATGTTGCGCGCTCAAAATCGAGTTTTGCGCTGAGCGTCGCGGCGACTGTTGCGCAAAACGTTTATTTCCACCCAAATGTTGCGCGCGCAACAACAGACAACGCAAAGAGTGTTGTGCGCCGCAGGCGCGCAAGACCCCGCAGGGCAGGGGCTCCCGGAGGGCCCCCGGAGGGCCGCCGGAGGCTAAACAATTGCGATATATGCGCGAAAATACGCCTCAAAACCAAGTAAAAATACCTTTAATTGATTTTCGGCTACGGCGAATAGAAAAAAGTGTCTATTTTTGTTTTCGAGTACGGCGAATAGGACAAGGGGCCTAAATGATGTTCGATTACAGCCAAAAGGACAAAACGTGCTTGAAAAAATAAACGCCTACGGCGAACTATTAAAAAAAAACAACGCCTCCGGCCTTACTCCGGCGATTGAGAAAAAAAAAACCCCAAAAAAACATCTAGCCCCCGGCGAGAAATATACGCGCAACAAAAATTTACGCCTGCGGCGAAAACTGTTGCGCGCCCAAAATCGCGCGTTGCGCTGCGCGCAACCAGCCTCGCGGCGACTGTTGCGCAAAACGGTTGTTCTAATCAAGTGTTGCGCCGGCGCAACAGCGCAACACCTAATGAATGCCCTGGTATGTATGTAGGCTGCAGGCCGTAGATCTTTTTAATGGACATATTCAGGCTTTCTTACAAGGGGGATGACAAATACCGAAACAATAATACCGTATTCCGGTATCGGTATTTCGGTATTGGTAAAATGCCCGATAAATCGTGAGTTGTGGTACGTTGTGGTTCGTTTTTAGGCGGTAGGTGTTGATATATGCCGCACGGGGGCATCCTGAAAGAGGGAGGACAAATACCGAAATACCGGATTCCGATATTTCCGGTATTTCGGTATCGGTATAATACCGATACCGAACCCGTTTTTTTACGAGTTTCGGTATCGCATACCGATACCGGAATTCCGGTATTTTCGGTTCGGCTCGGTATCGGTATCCATCCCTGCCTCTGGGAGAAGCACGACACTTTATTTCTTTTTATTTTTGTCATGCTTTTGTCTGGTTGGTTGATTGTTGATTTTCTTTATTGTGTTTGCTTTTACGAGTATTACTTTTTCCTTTTCGCTTTATTATTTATTTATTTATTGTTTTCTCTTTTTTCTCATGCATGCACCTTGATTGCTAGAAGGGTAGGTCTTGCCTGTCGTATATGGCATTGCAGTGTCTGCTCTGCTTACTGCACTGAGCGTAGTATCTCTGTGTCGAAGTTTTTGTGACCACAGAACTGGTACCTTTTTAGGATGAAGAATCGGCACGGACACTGGGTGGGCTGAATGTCGACCGGTAGAAAGGAAGGTTTAATGTGAAGAACACACACAGCTCTTCTTCGTGTCAAACGGCCCAACTTTTGATTCACAGCTTCGAAATAGCTTTTAGCTTTTCACTTTTTGCTGGCAGCAGCACGACTAGTCTATACCTGGTAGTCGGTACTGTTGCTGTCAGCAGCAGCGCTTCGCCGGCAACTGCTTTGCCGGAGACGCATCGTCATACAACTCATCAGACAGAACTGATGATGTGCATCACCAGCACACGATCAATTGCTGCGATAGCGCATGCCTAAGTAATGTGGCTGCGGGCGCGGGAGCTACGTGCAGCAGCAGCAGCAGCAGCAGCAGCAACGGGCGGAAGCAGCGGGCGCTTTGGTGCGCAACCACCATGACGTAGTTGCTCGATGCCCGGCATTTGTACAGCACCACACCAGGGAGAGACACCAGCATACAGACTAGCAAGATAGAAGAGTTCATGATGTATTGCTGCACAACCCCGGCATTATGTGGGTGTGGAGAGATACACCATCATACAGACAATCAGGCAGAGCTCATGGCGTACTGCCGCTGCTGTACTGCAGCGCAGCAAGCAGCAGTACTCAATCAACTTCAGCGACGGTAGCTCACACGCGGAAGGAGTGTGGCTACGGACATGGAACTGCTGCATTCCGTGATCACACGAGTATGCGTTTATTTCTGTGCTGTTGCTGTACAAATCACAGAACATCAGGTACATAGTGGTATTAATAGTAGTGCTGTAGTGTTGTTACTTGCCTGGTGAATAGCTTGCTCTTTTTTGCACGTTCCATCTGCGCAAGAGGTACGTTTTTTTTCATTATTAGTTTTACAGAAACTCACGGGAAATCCTCTCTGAAATAAATAAATAAAATGCTTATAAATACGTCAGCTGTGAGTTCAACCGATTAAATAGTAGATATAATTGTATTGCTTCAAGAAAGTAAACAAGTCGTACTCGTATGTGTACGTACGAAGAACGCGTTGCAGGGTGTGTGTGTTCTTCACATTAAACCATCCTTTCTACCCATCGACATCCAGCACACCCAGTGTCCGTGCCGATTCTTCATCCTAAAAAGGTACTCGTACCAGTTCTGTGGTCCCAAAACTACGACACAGAGATACTACGCTCAGTGCAGTAAGCAGAGCAGACAATGCAATGCCATATACGACAGGCAATACCTACCCTGCTAGCAATCCAGGTGCATGAAAGAGAAAAAGAGAAAAAAGAAAAAAGTACATACAAGTAGCATACAATGCGTACACCGTCCTTATGTACGAGGGCAGAGTGCCTTCGTTGTCTCTTCGGGTCTGATGAAAAAAACAGGTACGTAACGTACACATTTTGTCGACTCGTCCAATGATCAGCATACCCTGGTAGAGCACAGTATAGACTGCCGCTCTGTATTGTTTGTTGCTGCTCTGCTACTGCTGAGTTACTGCGTACGGGGGGGGCACAACCTTACTACTGCTGTACTTTTCTTGCGTCGCCCGCATTTGGACGGTTTGATGTAGGCTATAATAGCGTTTAATACACTGTAAAATTAAAACTCATTGTGGCCACACTAATCCCCCATAGAACTGCAAGATTTGGCGGACTAGACCAAACCCAACTATATATTTATACAAGCAAATCGTATTCGTGCAAGAATATCAACTCCCATCTTACAACCACTCCAAAGGAAAGCCTTGTATATACATATATATATATATATATATATCATATATAAGTATATATATATTTATCATCCCATTCATATTATTATTATGCTTGCCATCCGACAATGTGTAGTGTTGTTCCAAAAACGACTCAGGGAACAAAAGTGAAGAACTCTCCAGATCAAAAGCGTAGCAGTATCATGCGACAAATCAAAACCGATGTGACGCAAATGGAAGGCTACCACATCCAACATCCTTCTATCTCATCCACCAAAAACGACCAACCCCCCCCCCCCGTCTCGAAAGGGATGCGTGTCAATGGTCAAATGACTAAGGCAAGCAACAAATTAGTACGCCCCCCCCCCCATGCACTCCGAACAAGCATTTACCAAACCCGCTGTCCATAAATGGCTGGTATATATCTGCTACGCGCATGTTTCGACGCGCAGAAGGCCGTGCGGTGTTCCTGGTCTACCCTGCTATAGGTCGTACCTAATAGAGAGTCTCTGCCGTCTTGCTCTCTCTGTAACTCTTCTACCTTCTCCAACCCTTCCCTCCAAATACTACTACTACTACTACTACTACTACTACTACTACTACTACTACTACTACTACTACTACTACTACTACTACTACTACTACTTACTACTACTACTACTACTACTACTACTACTACTACTACTACTACTACTACTACTACTACTACTACTACTACTACTACTACTACTACTACTACTACTACTACTACTACTACTACTACTACTACTACTACTTACTACTACTACTACTACTACTACTACTACTACTACTACTACTACTACTACTACTACTACTACTACTACTACTACTACTACTACTACTACTACTACTACTACTACTACTACTACTACTACTACTACTACTACTACTACTACTACTACTACTACTACTACTACTACTACTACTACTTATCTTCGCCCCTCTGTTCTCTCTCCTTCCTAGTCGTAACTCAGATCCGGGGTCACAAAGTAGGCTCCCCTCCCCCCCCCCACTACGGTTCTTACCCTGCATTTTTATTTTATCGCGAGAAGATTTCAGCACTTTCTTCCCTCGTCGACTCTCGTTGTATTGTGCTTACCCACGCTATAATATGCAAGGATGCGTATTTCCCGGTAGCGGTAATTCCCCGAAATTAATAGGGCTCGAGGTAATATTTTTTCAGAGGAAATTCTTCACGTCCCCTATCCCCGGGAAAATAACGCCTCCATATAGAATGGATGAAACCCCCGTTTTTTTTTGTAAAACGGTGATAAGAAGCTGTGCAGCAGCGCAAAGCGTTACGTAGGCGCCCACAGGCCCCTCCTATATCACACACATATCCTACAGAGGAATCGGATGTTATGGCGAGCGGAATTATCGAAGGGATGCACAATTAATAATATACAATATAGTCATACATATAAGCTAACAGCCCCGGTGGTCTAACTGGTAGCCACGAAGCCTTTTGGGCCGGATGTCGGGGGTTCGATTCTCCCCATGGAGGTTTTTATTCTCAAATGACACCGACTGTCGAGAGCGCATATTATAGCGTGGGTAAGCAAAATTTGACGAGAGTTGACGAGGGAAGAAAGTGGTGAAATCTTGTCGCGATAAAAATGCAAAGCAAGAACCGTAGTGGGGGAGGAGGGAGAGGAGCCTACTTTGTGACCCCGGATCTGAATTACGACTTTGGAGGGAGAAATACGGAAGTGCGAAGATATAATAAATGGGATGAAAAAAAAAAATGGAAAGGGTGCACTCGGCGCAGATGCAGCTGGGACGCTGGGATTTCGTTGAGGCGTCCAGCGTCCATGTTTACATGTTTACAGTTTTAGTGTATAATGTTGCGATCGCTACACGCGTACGAAGCAGCGCACTGCTGTAACTGCTAACTTCCTGCTGTTTGCGCTGTGTGCTGATGATTTACCTCGCGACACAAGTATATTCGTACGTGAGAGATCGCTATCAGCACTACGTACGGCAGTTAGTCCTATTATTCCAGAATCAAATGGCTGCAGGACGAAATCAACGAGGACGCGAACAAGTGAGAAATCAACTGAAACCGATGAACGTTTACTCAAGTACTTGCATTGTACACAACTGCTACTACTACTACTGTTGTGAACCTGGTGCAGGTATAGTGTAGAATAAAAATGATCGAAAATTACTGTCCGGAGGCCTGAACGAATCTTATACGTGTGCTTCAGGTAGTGCACGGGCCACCCGGGGAAGATACTTTTTGTCCCCTCCCAAAAATTACGCCTTTTTTTCCTCGAATGAGAGGAAATCGGGGAACATTTTAGGAAAGGCTGAAAAAGGCTGTTTCCCGGATTTTTTTGGGTTCCGGGTGAGGAAATACGCATCCCTGATAATATGCCCTCTCGACATTTTGTATCATTTCATAACATATATGTACAAATCTGCATACGGAGTATCGAACCCTCGACCTCCAAGACGGCATCCCCGGTGGAATGACAGGTAAATCTCGTCCCTGTTAGAGTCAAGGATAAAATATCAAACAGAGTATACCAGGGTATTGATCTATCAGGAAACTGCGTCATTGTACCAGGTACAATTTTTAGCACAAAATATCAGTACGAATATGCAGTAGTAGATGAAGCACGGAGAAGATAAATAGTACGTCATCAACTCTATGGTTGATAAGGAAAATTATTGAAACCTGGTCAATTGTTTTTCCTTTTCGTTTTTCCATGTATACCAAGGCATTAATTAGGTGTTGCGCTGTTGCGCTGGCGCAACATTTGGCCAAAATAACGGTTTTGCGCAACAGTCGCCGCGAGGCTAGTTGCGCGCAGCGCAACACGCGTTTTTGGGCGCGCAACATTTTCGCCGCAGGCTAAAAAAATTGTTGCGCGTTTTTTTCTCGCCGGGGTCGAGAAAATTTTTTTGGGGGTCTTTTTTTGTTGATAAATAGTCGTAATTGGACATCTTTTAGCCTTTTTAGGCGTACATTCGCCCAAAGATCGCCGTTTTTTCGCTTTTTTCGCTTTTTTCGCCTCCGGCGGCGGCGGGGGGGGGGGGGGGGGGGGGGTGGTCGGGGCTTGCGGCGCCTGCGGCGCGCAACACGCGCCTCAGGCGTGTTGCGGTGGCGCGCAACACTCCTTGAGTCGCCTGTTGCGCTGCGCGCAACAGACCCCGACCCACTAATTAATGCCCTGATGTATACTAGATATATCATCAGGCGGCAAATTAACTATTGGCCGGGATAGGTTCGTAGCATGGTTGGGTGATTGATTGACAGTCCCAACATCCTGTGTGGATCAAAAGATGTCGGTTGTCAGACTTTGAACCCCTTGACAGACAACAATTCGCCAAACACCTTGACAGACAGCCTTGACAAGAAAAAGCAGGGGACATTAAAAAAATCCCCGGTTTTCAAAAACGCCGTACAAAATCACTGAAAACTTCAATGTTTTTATTTTTTGTACACAACACTGCAGGTCAATCTGACTTTCTTCTAGAAAAACGAGGGGTTTCCACGTGAGTTCTGGAATAATTATTATACCGGGGATAGGGGATATTTTGGCTTGACACTTGACAAACTTGACACTTGACCGTCAACCGACATCTTTGGTGTGGATGTGTGGATGATGCTTTTCCCTTCTCGGGGCAGTTCATTCGTTCGTTCGTTCGTTCGTTCGTTCGTTCGTTCTGTTCGTTCGTGTGAGCATCAGAAGTGTGTGTGTGTTCTTAACTTCTTTCTACTGGATAATATCTCGTGGGTTCGATGCCCCCCGAGCGCATACTCGTATATACTCGTAGGAACTTTTTCTCGCAAAAACATATCCTGGCTACGTAGCGGAAAGCGCGAGAGCGTGAGTTAGCAAAGCTCGATGCAAATCGACGAGCGTTGGGAATGCTGAACCCTCTGCGCGATGAAAATCAAGTCGCCAAACGTAGTGGGGAGGAGGGAGAAGAGCCTGCTTTGTGACCACGGATCTGAGTTACGACTATTAATAGTATGGGGGGGAAATACAGAAGTGCGAAGATAATAAATGGGATGGAACCCCCCCCTCCAAAAAAAGCCCCGGTGGTTCATCAGTTCATCAGGTAACCACGAAGCCTGTTGAGTTCGAAGTCGAGGGTTCGAATCTCCCCGTATGTAGATTTTTATACTGAAAAAACACCAACTAACTGTCGAGAGCGTATAATATAGCGTGGGTAAGCACAATTCGACGAGAGTTGACGAGGGAAGAAAGGGCTGAAATCTTCTCGCGATAAAAATGCAAGGCACGGACCGGAGTGGGCAGGGGGGGGGAGAGCCCACTTAGTGACTCCAGATCTGAGTTACGACTAAAGAGGGAGAGATTATAGAATGGCGAAGATAATGGATGGGATGGAAAAAAAAAGAAGTATTCGTGGTTACCACCGGGGCGACCATAATATCATGTGAAAGCAAATTAATGTATTGTATATATGACTTCAATAAATCCTCTCTAGAATACCACTACAACATTACATCGTGCCCTTATAAAGCATCTCACATTTCGCTTCGGCTCGAATCACGCTTGGCCTATCATAGCGCTAACAACCAAATACTCCTTTTACCTATCATAGAGTGGTTGCTTGCATCAACACATAATGTGAGTATATACCTACGGAATGCTGCACGGCTACTACTGTTGAAGTTTGTGCCCTCCCGGATGGGGCTTTGGGGGGTTTGTTGGGGGGCTCTTTGTAGGATATGGCTTCCTGTGCTAGTTACGGTGTTACAATTTCCGTTTTATCATCACCCCCCCCCCCCCCCGTATCCCATCGACACAACAAACAGACAGTACAGCAGTAGTAACTCTCCAACAAGAAACACCAAATCTGAGCCAGCCGGCTTGAACTGTTTTTTTTTTTTCGGTTTTCTATATTTCAACGCATCTGGATTTCTATCGCACGAGTAGCGTGTGTGTATTATGCCGTGCCTGTCGCGTGTGTGTTCTTCACATTAAACCGTCCTTTCTACATACCCGTCGACATCCAGCACTCTGTTTGCGCTGTTTTTCAATCCATTTCATTTCGTTTCATTTCATTTGATTTTTATTGGCTGTCGCATCTCCCCTGGGAGCAAAGATGTCGGGAGACATGTCAATGTCAAGCTGTCTGTCTGTCAAGGCTGTCTGTCAAGGCAAAACCAGCTGTCTAGACATATGTCCCCAACCCCCCGGACAGAAAAATCCTCCTAATATGTGCGGAAACCCCTATTGCTAATTTTTTTAAGAGGCTTTTTTACTCGTTTGATAAAGCTATTTTCAAATCATCGATATTCTGCGGTTCAATTCCAATTGTTTCTTTAGATCGGACTCGGAAATGTAGGAAAATGCCGAAAAAAAACAAAATACAGGAAAACATGAGGATTCTATACATTATTGTCAGGCGTTTTTGAAAAAGCGGGGATTTTTCGGAAGTGTCCCCTGTTTTTTGCTGTCAAGGCTGTCTGTCAAGGCATTTGCCTTGGCGCTGTCTGTCAAGGGGTGAAAGTGCTGTCTCCCGACATCTTTGCCTGGGAGAAGCACAACACGTTCTTTCTTGTATGTTGTCATGCTTTTGTTTGGTTGTTTGATTGCTGATTTGCTATACTATGTTTACTTTTTCTTCTTTTTTTCCTTTTCGTTGTTTTTCCTTCTTTTTTTTCTTCTCTTTTTTCTCTTTCAGGCACCTGGATTGCTAGCAGGGTAGGTCTTGCCTGTTGTATATGTCATTGCATTGTCTGCTCTGCTTACTGCACTGAGCGTAGTATCTCTGTGTCGTAGTTTTGTGACCACATAGTAACTGGTATATCTCTAAACGGTGAAGAATCGGAACAGGCACTGGGCGTGCTGGATGTCGACGGGAAGAAAGGAAGGTTTAATGTGAAGAACACACACACCCAGTCAGTGTTTGTGCCGATTCTCCATCCTAGAGAGATACCAGTTATTATGTGGTCACAAAACTACGACACAGGAGATATACTACGCTGCAATGCAGCAAGCAGGGCACACACGCCATATACGACAGGCACGACCTACCCTGCTAGCAATCCAGCTGCGTGAAAGAGAAACAGCAGAAAGAAAAAGCGAAAAATAAAAAATAACATTAACAAACCAGAGCAACCTTGGATCAAAGAACAAACAAAACGATACAAAAAGACAAAGAAAGAGAAGTGCTTCTCCCGGAGGAGATGTGATAAACATAAATATAATAAAAAATGAAAACAACGCAAACAGAGCAATACTAAGAACGAAAGAAAAGGATAGGCAACCGAAGCACACCAAAATTACCTTCCAGGCACCCGAGGCAGGTTTGAACCCGTACGAGTAGTACAAACAGGTTCTACCAGTTAGTCGGTCTGGTATCTTGCTACTTGCCACCTTGTCTGCCGTCTCCTTCCTGCTTTCGTCAGCCGCGGGTTCCCTACGACGCCCCCCCCCCGTCTCAATCCCCTTGGGGTGCCACCAATACAACGGGTGTGCGGCGCTTCCTACTCAATTCCGTTTCGTCTTCGTGCCACACACGAAAGACAGGAAATATAGGAAAGATGAAAAACAAAATTAATATCATACCACTCTGTCCAGAAATATAAGCACCGTTATTATCGAATATTTATGTATGAACGGTGCTTATATATGTTATATATGTACAGAGTGGTACGTACGTATATTGATTGTGCTTGTACTCGACACATTAGGTACGATGGCGGTTACAGGTATTTGGGAGTTCATATACTTGATGAGGCTTTATTGCGGTGGAAATACGGGCCAGACTTCTTCCCTTGTGTGGTCCCGTGCTTGTGACTTGACTTACTTGCCACCACTTCGAGGTCTACTTCGATGTCCTATAATATAACTACGTGGTTTATGTTTACATGAGGAGCGCTCCAGTACCTTGACCCTGCCTGCCTGTGTAAGGGCCCGTCATGCGCCCGAGGTTGTATCAAAACGCTATAGCGCGCTGACGCTAACGATCTCGAGGCTGCTAGGGGCGTCTGGCGGTACAGCCCTTGGAGGACCGTCGAGATGAATGACGCGGAATCAGATAATGCTAGGTGGAGAGCTAGTGAGCAGGGCAAGAGTTATCTCAAGCTCCGGGAATTGTATTTGGAGAGGGAGAGGTGGCAGGCGGTGCAGCTGATGGGGTGCGTGGACAAGCTGTATTCCGAGCGCTTCGTTCTTGTTGAACGCATCGAGGACTATGAAGGAGCTTGGGCTGCGCGTACCGGAAGGGTTACTGCTGTGCTCACGAAGGAGAGGGCTCGTCTCAACGAGGTGGACTTTCGGATTTCTTCGGCTCAGCAGCAATTCAAGTGGAGGCAAGAGGTAATCGACCCGATACGGCCGCAGCAACAGCGTGCCGCCTCGGCTAGACGTGAGCCCGCGCTGGTTGACCCGCTTGCTGCTCGAGGCACGAGCAACGCATGCGAGCAGCAGCAGCCGCAACAACCGGAGCAGCAGCAGCAGCAGCAGCAGCAACCGGAGCAGCAGCAGCCACAGCAGCCGCAGTAGCTGCAGCGGGCAGCCCTTCGGAGGGAGATGGTGATGATGAAGAGAGAGTTGGCAGTAGCAAAGCTGAGAGCCGCGACGAGCGAAGCCCAGCGTGCTCATTTGGAGAGGATAATGGCAGAGCAGAGGAGGAAAGCAGCTGGGACAACAGTGCGGCAAGGGCAGGAGGCTCGAGCCGGCACGTTGTCCACTGCCGTAAACCATACCCGCTCTACGTCCACCCCCAAATTCGATGAAGATACGAGAGAAGAAAGAGGAGAGAGTATGGGTGACGGACAGAGAGAAGAAGAGCAAGCTGAGGAGCTAGGTGGAGAGCAGACCTCTCGGGGCGGCAGCAGTGCACAGAACGGGCAGGAGGCCCTGCCGCAGCCGCGTCTGATTGAGAGTAGCATCTTGAGCCGGTTTGTTGGGTGAGCCCGGGCGCGCAAGAGCAGGGGACTTCGTCTGCGCGCCACGTTGAAACCCACCCCGCGTTGACGAAGGAAATACCGTCACACGCAGAGGAGAGTGTGGATAGAGATATGGTCTTATGTAGTGGCAGGGGGTCTCTGGAGGAGGAGCATAGAGCAGGAAAGGAAGCGGACGGCGGTGGGACGGGCGGGGAGCAGGAGCATCAGCCGTTGCCACCGCCCCTGCCGCCGCCACCGCCTCTGCCGCCACCACCGTCCTCGCCACTCGCGGTTGGCACGCGTGCAGACCTCGAGGCGAAGCAGCACGCCCTGAGAGTGGAGAGCCGTTTGGTATTGGCGCACCAAGCCCTGGTATCATACGAGAAACGGAAGGAGGAGGAGGAAGAGGAGAAGCAAGAAGAGGAGGAGCAGCAGTAGCAGCGGCAACAGAGGAGCAAGGAGGGGCGTGGCGGCGGCAAGCAACACCACCTACAGCAAGGTTGTGTTTGGACCAGCATGGAATCTGGACCGCGATGGCGCCTGGATGGTGGCCTCATGCCCCCGTTCAGCCCTGATTGAGGTATACGCTTTGTTTGTGCTGCTTTATTGATTTTTTGCGGAAGGATCGATTTGAAGGCTTTTCTTGTTTTTTGTTGATGTGTTTTGTGTACGATGATGCCGCTACTGCTGTTCAGGTGTACTTGGTAGGTGTGTCGTGGGAGTAGACTTGTTGACCACCTACGTTTATAGTGAATACGAGTAGTTGGTTCTGTTGTCTTGCGTTTTTTACGCGGGATGGTAGACTACGTACTTGGCTTGGGGCTTGGGGAGGATGATGCACGCATGATAGGATTGAGTACGCACGTGAGGACTTGACGAGCCAACATTATTATGTTTCGGTTGTGTGCTGTGCTTCGATGCCGTGCTCGCTTCTTCTTGAATGCTGTGCTAAAGTGCCGTCGTCGGTACTGCTGTTGAACTGCTGCTTGATAGCGTGCATAGTACACAGATACTGGTTGTACTGCTGTATCTGCCTCGAGACTATGCTGCTGTATCTGTCTTGAGATACCTCGTGATGCGAACACTATACTGCTGTTAGCATACCAGGTATACCAGGTATAAGCGCGCGGTGCCTTTTGCGTTTTATGGCCGTATGGCCGTATACCTAAATACGTACCCTGGTACCAGAGAAGAGCAGTAGCAGATAATTGCACGTGGACTCGTACTTGTTTTTAGCCAGAAAAATGCCGCAGCAATAGAGATAAATGTGCCCCCCCTCTCCCTCCCTCCTTCCCTCTCTCCCTCTGTTCCCCGAAGATTTGGGTTGGCACGTAGAGATTGGTGATAGTTGGTTGACGAGTAGTAGGATATGGGAGTGGCAGAAAATCAAATACTGCTGTGCTACTTGTTTTGTGTGTACCTGATGCAAACGGTAGTGCTCTGTGTGCGGACAGTTTTATGATCGTGAAGGTCGTATATACATCCATGCATACATATAAAACACTGCGTTATACCATGGTACAACGCAACTGCGAACGTACCACTGCTCACATAAGGTTATCATGGTTGGTGCGATGTTGGCATATCATGGGGCGTTCTGATATGATATGAATATGCGATGGAAAGGAGTATTGATACAGAGTGAAACTATTGTTTGGGCGATTCAGATTGACTGCTGTATGTGTGCTCTTCCGCCCTCCCCCCCTCCCTCCGTAGCGAATCAGTTATAGGTACGAGATGGTTCTGATCATTTATTTATGTAGCACGCATGCTACGTACTTAAACGCAAGAGGGGTATAAGCGGGGTAGGTGCTTTAACCACGTAATCATAGAGCAGTTACTGTGCTCTTTGTTGGCGATATGAAATATGTACTTGCACCTGTCTGATAACGGCAATCGAATCTTGATGAATACATTAATGGGTTTTGTCGTTCCGCGCACTACTATTGGTTGGTTAAAAAGCTGTTCTTGAGTCATTGTTGTTCGGTGATAAAATAGTATACTTCGGAGCTTGTCATGCACCCGGGTTCTCGCCCTGCCATACATCAACTTTCCTTGTGTGCAAAATCGCTCGAAGGTTCTTGATTATACCAGCAGCTCATGGCACGGGGAGATCATGTTGCCCCGATGATAAGCTGGCATAAATAACTACTGCTGTAAGCTTGAAGCCATAGCACGCGGTCGGATAGATTACGTTTGCGTACGAATGAAATGAGGATTTGATCTTTATTATTTTAGTTTCAGAGTCGATTTCAATGAAAATTGACTGGTTGGCTGATTGAACGAGGATTTGAGAATGGAGGATTTTGATTGAGTTTCTGATTGGGCTTGTGGGGTTAACGTTGGGTTGTGGTTTTTATTTGATGGTTTGCGGGTATTGAAAGTTCTGCCTGTTTACTGATTAAAATAGTGAATACATTGTACGGTATTGAGATTTGTATTGAGGATTTTTCGGGTTTTGAGATTCTTGCAACGTGCAGTGATTATGAAGTTACCACTACTGGATAAACTTGTATCGACCTATTGACACCGAGCAAGGTTGGGTTGTGGTTTTTATTTGATGGTTTGCGGGTATTGAAAGTTCTGCCTGTTTACTGATCAATATATTGAATACATTGTACGGTATTGAGATTTGTATTGAAGTTTTTTCAGGTTTTGAGATTCTTGCAACGTGCAGTGATTATGAAGTTAGCATTACTGGATAAACTTGTATCGACCTATTGACACCGAACTGATGGCCGTCTGATTATCGAGGCCATGTCCCTAGTTTCGGCAGCTGAGTGTCTTGGAAGATTGTTGAAGTTTGAGCCAGTATGGTTTAGATTTTGGTATTTGACTTTGAATGAATTTACTTGAATTTCTGATATTCAGTACTTTGAATTTGCTTGGGGTTTTGGGACATTGTGGTCCAGCTTCGGTACGTTAATTTGGAATGTGTGATATTGATTCGGGATGATGATTTGTGGTTTTCCGCACAGCTATGAGGTGTGACCATGCTTTGTGATGCTTTATTGCCATACTGTTCACCATGCAGGGAGGATATTAGTTGATGGGACTGTACACTTGTTCGGTATGCATACTGCGGATGTGTGGTGTCGCACAGTATCGATTGCAAAGCAGGGAGGATATTGATTGTGCTTGTACTCGATACAGCAGGTACGATGGCGGTTGCAGGTATTTGGGAGTTCATATATTTGATGAGGTTTTATTGCGGTGGAAATACGGACCAAACTTTTCCCCTTGTTTGGTCCCGTGCTTGTGACTTGACTTGCTTGCCTCCACTTCGAGGTCTACTTCGATGTCCTATAATATAACTACGTGGTTTATGTCTACATGAGGAGCGCTCCAGCACCTTGACCCTGCCTGCCTGTGTAAGGGCCCGTCATGTGCCCGAGGTTGTATCAATAACGTAGCTTAACAATCGAAGAAAAACCAAGAAAATACGGGAGGACAACATTACATGGCATTGAAGTGTCTACTCAGCTTACCGCATTACATTGTAGCATCTCTGTCGTGGTTTAGTGACCACATGCATATCTTTGTATATCTCTAGGATGAAGAATCGGCACGGATACTGGGTGAGCTAGATGTCGACGGGTAGAAATAACGGTTTAATGTGAAGAACACAACATACATAGCGATTGTGTAGGATTTACCTTCATATAGTAAGTCGGTCGCCCCGATGGTCTAGTGGTAACCTCAGATGCTTCTAAACGTTGATGTCTGGAGTTCGAAGCTCACCTTGGTCGGACTACGTACGTATTGAGTTTTTCTTTTTAAAAATAAATAAAAAACGGAATCAACTGCTGAGAGCGCCTATTAATAGTAGCGTGGGTACAATTCGATGCGAGTTGACGAGGGAAGAAAAGGCTGGAGTCCTCTGGCGATAAAAAAACAAGGCAAGAACCAGGAGGGCGAGGAGCCTGCTTTGTGACCCCGGGTCTGAGTTACGACTACGTATCGAGGAGAGAGAAAGGAAGGGCAAATATAACAAATGGGATGGAAAAAAAGAAGAAAAAAGTGCACATTGTCTTTATTATTAATAGTGTTTGGCACGAAAATGAAGCGGAGTTCAGTAGAAAGCGCCACACATCCGTTGTATGGGTGGGGCCCAAGGGAATTGGGGGGACGGGGGGGGAACGGTCGCAGGGAAACCGCGTTCGACGAAAGCAGGGAGGAGACGGCAGACAGGGTAGCAAGGTACCAGACCGACTAGTTCGTTTCACCTGTTGTCTGTTTTGCTGTACCGCGGTACAAAGCTAGCCTCGACTGCCTGGCGGGTGTTGTTTTTGTTGCGCCTCGGTTGCCTGCCCTTTTTCTTTTCGTTCTCAGTGTTCCTCTGCTTACGTTGGTATGCTTTTCTTCAATTGTACGGCCTGCCAATCACATCTCCGACGGACGCACGACACTTGCTTTGTTTTTTTGTTTTGTTTTGGGATTGGTGTGTTTGTTTGTTTGTTTGTTTGTCTGTTTTTGTTTCTCCATTTTTTATTTTTCCCTTTCGTGCTTTTAGGTTTTCCTTTGCTTTTTATTTTGTCTCTTTCACGCACGCATCTGGATTGCTAGCAGGGTAGGTCGTGTCTGTCGTATGCCAGTATGACATTGCATAGTCTGCTCTGCTTACTGCACTGCAAATTGCAACGTAGTATCATATCATATATATCGTATATCTTCGAGTCGTTTTTGTGACCACATAATTTTTTTTTTTTTTTTTCATGCACCTGGATTGCTAGCAGGGTAGGTCTTGCCTGTCTTATATGGCATTGCATTGTATGCTCTGCTTACTGCACTGAGCGTACGAGTATATCTGTGTCGTAGTTTTGTGACAACATAACTGGTACCTTTTTAGGACGAAGAATCGGCACAGACACTGGGTGTGCTGGATGTCGACGGGTAGAAAGGAAGGTTTAACGTGAAGAACACACACATACATATGTGTCGTGGTTTTGTGACCATATAATTGGTATCTCTCCACAGCTACTACGATGAAGAATCGGCACGAACACTGTTTGTGGGTGTGCTGGATGTCGACGAGTAGAAATAACGGTTTAATGTGAAGAACGCACGCATTGCAACGTATGATAGTATATGATCTGGGTCGTGGTTTTGTGGCCACATAAAAACTGGTGTGGTTTCAAAGTTATCCTATGCGCCACTCGTGGGAGATTTAGCTAAATGCGCTAATGTTTGTTTATACTACTACAGTATTACTATACTACTGCCAATACTATATGCTTGTCGCCTAAAGCCGACCCACCGACCCTAACCCTAACGCGAACCCTATAACTCGAGCCCTCTGCAAGCTGTCAGTGCTTGGATACTGTGCTTGGGAATACTCTAGGTTGGTTCGGCCGACATTGATGCCGTGCTTGGAGAAACACTATTAACAGGTTGGTTGATTCGGTCACGTATAAGTAATATAGTATAGTATAAACAAACAGCAGTAGTAGAAGCGCATTTAAAGCTCCCGCCATTGGCGCATACATTTCTTCCGGGTCTGGTATCCCTCTAGGATGAGAGCAATCGTCACGGGCACTGGGCGTGCTGGGTGTGTGTTCTTCACATCAAACCGTTCCTTCTACCCGTCGACATCCAGCACAGCCAGTAGCAGTGTCCGTACCGATTCTTCATCCTAGAGAGATATACCTGGTACCACAATTATGTTGTTCCAAAACCACGACGACACAGATAATACATATAAATACCACCCGTTATTATGTGGTCACAAAGTCACGACACGGAGATACTACGTTGCAATGCAGTAAGCAGAGAGCAGACAATGCAATGCCATGTACGATAGACTCGACCTACCCTGCCACGTAGCAATCCAGTGTGTGTGAAACATAGAAAAAAAACAAATGCATTCCAATTAGCTTTTCCCAGATGCACTGTGATAAGGAAGAAGTACTACTTGATGACTTGGTGGATGGCGAGCTTTCCCTTGGTTATTTTTGGTGGTCTTTCTTTTCCTTTCTTTTTCTTTTTCTGTTCTTGGTATATTACCTGTCGCAGCTTCTCCAGGGGGGCACGACAACGATGCTACAGCCCAAGGGCGCACAAAAAAAAAAAGTTATCGACACCACCCCCCCCCCCCCTATATTGGAGGGAAGAAACCGGGCCGTTGTGATCCCAGAAAACAANTGCTAGATTAGACTACAGTTATTAGCAACTGAAACGAGTTTAATGTGAAGACAACAACAACAACAACAACAAAAAGGTACCTGTTATGTGGTCGCAAAACTACGACACAGAGATACCAAGCTCAATGCAGTAAGCAGAGCAGACAATGCAATGCCATATACGTCGTACGACAGGCAAGACCTACCCTGCTAGCAATCCAGGTGCATGAAAGAGAAAAAAAAGAGAGAGAGAAAAAACGAAAAGGAAAAAAGAACAAAAATAGACATAATAAAGCAAATCCACACAAACAGTCAAATAACCAAACAAAAACATGACGAAAAGAAGAAATCACGTGTCGTGCTTCACCCAGAGGGATGCGACAGACAACAAAATCGAATTAAATTAAACGAAATGAAATGGAATGAAAAACAACGCAAACAGAGCAAGACTAAGAACGACAGGAAGGGACAAGGAACCGGAGCACACCAAAAGACAACCTAAATTCCAGCGAAGCCGAGGCAAGGCTAATATACCCGTTGTAAGCGAGACAGGTTAATATATACACAGCTAGTCGAGTCATGGTACTTTAGCACTACCCTGATCTGCGCCTCATTCCTTTTTCGTCCGCCGCGGGTTGTCCTAGCGACCGGAGCCCCCCTATCCCTCTAGTCTCCATGTACCTCCCTCAGGGCGCCATCCATACGAAAAAAATATTATAGTATATATATGTACGGGCTGTACAAGGGCGCACAAAAAAAAAAAAAAAAACAGAACACCACACACTGTAAGAAGGTCAGAATGAAAAACAAACCGGATTCGCTGTGATAGCACAAGACGAAATGCAGCAAAAAACCAATTTTAGTTTTTGTTTTGTTCTTTTTTAACTTGGTTTTAGAGACCCCCCCTATTTTTTTTCGCTGGTCGGGGGGGGGGGGGGGGGGGGGGTAATTAAAAAAAAACTTGACTTACCCCCCCCCCCCCCCCTCCCACTCTTACCCCTGAATTTGCCGACTACAGCAGTTAGCGTAACTACTGTCTGAAGTGTTGTCTGTACAATAACACACGGTATGCGTGGGGACAAGATGGAGCACGCAGCTGCTGTTTGAAGTGCTGCCAGAATGACAGTCCGCGGGCACACAGTGAAAAAGAACAGCCAACCAAAGCCATCACGTCAATTGACGATTACAGTACGCGACAGCACTTAAGAATGTGGCAGTTGAGAATGTCAGGCTGGGATTTAAGGAAATTTAAGAATTTACAGGTAAGCATTTGTGCTGGACTCGAGGAGGAAATAATAATTAAAAATTGGGAAGTGCAAAGGGGTCGGCAGGTAAGAATCTGGCTGGATACACCGCACCCCTGAAAAATAAGAAACTGCCCAAACATCCCCGCAAGGCCACATCAGGCCCCCAGCCAAGCCGCTTCCGCGCTCCAAAACCGTCCCACGTGGCGACGTTTATTGTATTGTATTGTTTGTTTGTTTTTTCGTTGAACATAATATATTTTTTTCCCGCCAAACAAAATCATTTCCCCTCTACAAACATGCAAATAAAAATATCGCAACACATTTTTTCCCTCTTGTTTCGGTGCGGATATAAGCAGTGCGATAGTGGATGGTGTACTGCTTGCTTGTAGAGTACCTGCAGGCCCTTGGAGTAGTGCGTAACCCCTTAAGGGGCCCCTTCGGGCAAAACACATAAGAAGAGCGAATAAAAAACAAATCCGTTTTTTTTTTCAGTTGCAATACTATTATTTCTGGTATAATTTCCACATTTTTCCAGTTATAGTGCTCATAATGACAACCGATGCGTAGTTTTGGAGAGCCTAGGCCACGGTCAACATTCATTTGTGTCTCAGAAGGCGTATCGATCAGAAGCTTTGTTCGTCCCGAAAAGTGCCTCTTACTCGAAAACGACACGCCTTACCCCTGGTACCCAAGACGAATTTGAAAAATGCAGTGTCTCCGGCTGCTGATACTGTTTGAACTCAGATTTTCGACGAGGGCGCCGAGCACTATTATTAGTAGGTGAACCTACCTAAGCCTCTCGTTCGACCGTCCGTAACGTCCTACGTGGCCACAGCAGAGTTTAGGGACCAAACAGGAGTTCCGAAACGATCAAAATCTTGCTGCGGAGCACTTTCGTTTCGTGATGCAAACATAGCAATGCTTGCCCTCCCTTGCAGACCCAAGAACCCCAATAGCCCCTAGAGACTACTTCGTATAACGAACAAGCTGTACGTTGATCGGTCGCAGATCTGAGCCTTCGAACTGGAGCTATGCCGTTTTCCGTAAGGAGTACAAATATGGTGTTATTATACCAAAAATAGTATTGCTGCTGTAAAAAGAACGAAATATATATATATATATATATTTTCAAGACTCTCAAGAACTCTTTTTTTTCATGACCGAAGGGGCCCCTTAAGAACTGGTCCCACATATTTGGGGGGAAACTACTTGGAATTAGTGTAGGTTTGTTTTCAGTTCTGAATGGATTAAGGTTAAGCAGAATCGTTGAAGGTGGCGAAGATAATATTTGATGCCTGCAGTCCTGAAGAGCGTTATCGTGTTACTATTATAATGAATATCTTGTGAATTACGAGTGATGGACGCCATGTGAAAAACGAATTCTTGACAACCACTCAAGAAAAAAAAGGTCGCATTGAAAGCCTTTGCAAAATAAGAATTCGATTTTCAAGAATTTGGCGTTTTGCGCCTCTTCTCCCAATAAGAAACTGGATTTAAGCATTTCTGCTGGAATTAGAAAGGAAATAAGACGCGAGGCTGAGTTTAAATAGGAAATTCTTATGTGCTGTCGCGTACTGTACCCGAATCTATCCTGAGTGTCTGTGTTAGGCACAGCATTATAAACATCGACACTGATTAGGAATCGTTCCACATCGAAGGGGTCTTCCACGATGCAGGCACACAATTAAGGCACCCGGGGTATCCGCGCCATCTCTGCCGCGTCTCATCCACACAGACCCAACAACAACATGCGGGGGGAAAAACGAAATATTTGTCAACAAAAATAATGTTTGTCCGTGCGACACGGGTCGATGTCGTCCGTGCTCCGGGGCGCTGCTCCGATGCGCTGCTGTGCTGCTGCTCCGGCGCGCCGCTTCGGTGCCACTCTGGCCAGTCCTAGCACGACCACACTCGACCCGCTCCGTCCGTACACGCTCTCGTTGCTGTCCTTCCCAGTCGGTTCCTCGCTTTCTCCCTCGTTGCACTCAGGGTGCTTGGTCTGAAAAATAAAAATTCTCGCGCTGAAGGGATTGACCAGTCCAACAACAGCTCGTCGCCACGCGCCCCCTCCTCCTGTGATGGCGAAGCCAGGTTACTGAGACAGTACAGCTCCCTCTAGCAAACACACCTAGGGCCGTGTACGTAGTGTCTGTCCACCTTTCTGATGGCGTCTCCCTCCGCGCACAAAAGTGAGATGAACATTGCTGTCTGCACCGACGGCCAAAAAGGCCCGTGCATCTGAACTTTTGCGCCTGACGCACCAGTGCCGACCCAGCTCGACCGCCACGCACGCTTCGCGGCGGGTGCGCAGCATCAAGAAGGTATCGGTCCGCTTGAGGGTGAGTCTAGCCTTGCTCGCTAGAAAGACCCCCCCCTCGCCATGGGCCATGCCAAAGCAAAAACCTTGCCGAGGCAGCGAGGGGAAGAAGGGAATTTTTAGGATGAAGAATCGGCACGGACACTGGGTGTGCTGGATGTCGACGGGTAGAAAGGAAGGTTTAATGTGAAGGACACACACACATGCATGCGTGACATGCACATTCCATTTCGTCAATACGTACACGACACGAGCCTGCCCATTTCATTTCATGTTTTCTGTTGCATTTTGTTTGGTCCCTCAAGCGCGCACGAAACCTGTACCTACGTGCGTAGTGGTATGCGCGATTGAAGTATCGCACACATCTTGCGAGTACGACGTCTTTTCACAAAATCTTCGATAATACGTATCATATGATAGCACATTTGATTTTCGTTTTGTTTTGTATAGACATATATACGTTCCATGATGCTCGCTGTGGTGCTCCGGGGCCTCTTGGGCTCTCTCTTCGCTTCAGACCGGACTCGCACTCGGGACCCGTTTCGACGGCCTCGCGTTGGCTTCCTCGCCCGCTCTTCTCGAGGTTCGCGCCCCTCAGCCTCCGCCCGTGACTTTCCGCCCGCGCGCACTCTCGATTCAAGCGCCGCCGCCAAGCGCAGCGACCTCGAAGTGCGCGGATCTTGCGGAGATACCTTGGCTCTACTGGCCGCTGAGGATGATATGCGTGGTGCTGTTGCTGCTGAGAGAGATGTTTGTGGTGCGAGTCTCAAAATATCTCGCCTCAATTAAAAAATCAAAGATCCACGGCGGAATGAAAACTCGGCTAATGTTTTTTCGAGTGGATTCAGTACAATAGTAGCTCATTTTTCAGTGTAGAGATATTACTGCTGTGCCTGGCTGTAATACGTACAAGAACAAACAGCAGTACGTACGAGTAGTACCAGGTACGAGTACTGGTGTATGTACGACGTAGCGAGCAGCTGGTGTGTATAATATTGCTGAGTGCTGCTGTGTATTAATAGTACGTACTGCTGTACAGCAGTACTACTGTTGTAGTGTACAGTGCTAGATACGAGTCTGCTCAGACACACGAGAGTCAGAGAATAATTGAGATTTCCCCCCCGTTGCCAGCTTTTAAATATCAAATATCTCGACTTCGCATATCCATGCGGAACCGCTTGCTCGGCACGAAGTGTTTTTGCCGCACGTGCCAAAACTGAAACTGAGCCCGCCACCGGGACCTCGACTGGTGCATTTCTGACAGAGACTGAGAAATGAAGTTGCGAACTGAGTATCAGCAATTACAGTAACGTTTCCTTCTCCCTGCAATAACACCTGGCATTGCCTTGATTCTGCACGTAGTATGTGTCAGATGTCAAAACACGAGCGAGCGCCATCAGATTATTGTTGTCGTGAATCTCACAAACTATCCTGAGGACTGAGACTATCCAGGGAACACCGAACGCGACTGATTACATTTCTGAGACTGACTGTTGAGACTGAGAAATGAGGTTGCGAACTGAATATTTCAGCACGCAGCAGTCCCTTCTTCCTGCAACCCTTGGCATTGCCTTGATTCTGCACGTAGGCGTCATATATCGAAATACGAGCGAGCGCCATCACATTGTCGTAAATAATAAGGATGGTACCAAATAACTAATGTACCAGGTATATGTCCTATCCGAAGCATGGGTGCCGGCGAATGCCGGCACCCAGCGGAGCCCTTGTATTCAATTATTATTATTGTGCACTACGAGGTACGTATAATACGTACGTACGTACATATTCCTCGAGATCGCGAAAACTACTCACGCGATCACGATATAAATGTATAAGAATGTAAAAACGCCTCCAACAGCCCATTTAAAACACTTCATTCAGGAGTATAGCGTTATCTATATTTTGCACACCTCGGAAAACGTAACACTCGGATAACACTTATCTACGTTATGGGGCCTACCACAGGGACTTGGCAACGTACTAACATAGTGTTGACACTGGAGGGGCAATCACGGTAATAACGCGGTAACACAGTGTTAACACTGGAGGGGCAATCACGGTAACGCGGTAACACAGTGTTGACACTGGAGGGGCAATCACGGTAACGCGGTAACACAGTGTTAACTGGAAACCCACGAATGTGCACACGCCTTAACGTTATGTTACACGGTGATCCGTCCTTCAACTAACACTTTAACATAGTGTTAGGCTTTGGCCCAACACGTACGTTATCACTCTAACATTCCCAGATCGATATCTGCCGATTTACTAACACGATAATATAATGTTACTGTCCACGGAGCGTTAGACATAACACACTAACATTGTGTTACCCTTCTAATGAGTGTTAACATTGTGTTACAAATAACACACTAACATAACACTAACATAGTGTCCAGCACTACTAACACTACGTTATTCGGACCCCCAGTCTGATTGCCTTAAGGTCGGATAACGTAACATTTAACATACGTTAGATACGTTACAGCCTTAGCCGGCCGATACGTAACACAATGTTAGGGTGTTAGCCTAAATGCCGAGGTCTGCCTAATATTATGTTACGGTGTTACTGTCAGTAAATATCTGATTTTAACATTTTGTTACTGTGTTACCATAATAATCAATCCGGGCGTAACATTATGTTACTGAGTTACCGTGGGGGCCGGAATCAATCCAACGTAATGTTACTACGTTACCCTTTGGATCTTCCCACGCTCTAACATGTGTTACCTGTGTTAGGGGTAAAGCGGCGTCGCGGAGTAACAAAATGTAGCCGTGTTATCCAATTTTGCTGACATCCCAGTAACACAGTAGTTACTACTGTGGTAATTTACTCCTAGTGAATATGAGGCGCGACCTCAGTACCTGCAGTAGTCAAATCTGCAATGCATCACGCTGGGGGAATACTGATTGTGCTGAACCAACGCGAATGAACAGCTACGTATACGTGCCGTCTGTGTTATTTATTTTTATTTCAAGCAAAACATATCGTCAGCATACAGTACAGGACACCTAATAAGAAACAGGATCATAAGAAAGTCAGGCTGAGATTTAGAGTAAAATAAGAAATTCGGGAGTCGTTATCTTGAAATTAGTGTAGAAAGCACCCTCTCTCGAATAAGAAATCCAGCCTGGACTATATTTCCTGTTTCTTATTAGGTATCCTGTACTGTACAGCAGCAGCAGAACAGCAGCATCAGCAGCATCAGTATAGGTCACTTTACGCTCGGTTTGTCGGTCTAACCCTTGAACCCTCGGTACAAGTATTTCATTTATTGTGTGTCTCCTGGTTCCCCAAAGCGGTATTGATATTCGGCATAATTGGAAGACGAAAACTCTGCACCTGTGATTCGTACCTGTCCATACAACATAATTTGTTGCGGCGGAATAGGCATACGCAACGTAAATACGTACGTAGCGGACGCTTTCTAGATATGCAACTCCCTGCATTAGTCAAAGGAAGCGCCGCCTTGGTCAGACCAAAAACCAAAAACACACAAAACTAATCCCGAGGGAAAAATGGAAGAGAACTTGAGCGTGCGTGACTGCGAAGCGAGATTGAGTAGAGCGATCGTTACAGCAAGGTATTGTCGAAGGTTTGATACTGAGATCTGTTGTGTAGCACTGGAGGATCGAGGAGGAGTTCACAGGCAGAAGACTGGTACTTTGCAGGAAGCTGTTGATACCAGAAGACAAGGAGGCAAGCCAACCTGAAAGCATGTACGGAAAGGAAACGAACTACGAAGCGGTGAGAGACTAGGGACAGGTGGATTGGAGACCAGGGTGCGTACGTCTAAAACGGCTCTTATCCTTCGTTACATGGGGCTTCAGCTGAGACACCCGTAGAGACATGTTTTGCAGGATGACACAGGTAGCACAGCAGCATGAGTCAGCAGCAATCCAAATTATCGTCGGTTCAAGTTTGTACGAAACATATAGAAAATAAACTGAGTAGTCTAAAACATGAACGATTTTCTAGTCTTGAGGTCCTCTCGTCGTACGTTGTAGAGTACTCTTTGGAGACCCTAATTTTGGTAGCGAAACTTCACATTTTGGTAACGAAGCTTCACACGAAGAAACCGTTCACACAGACGTCGCACTCTACTTGTACCCGTGAGCAATACTGTAGGTAGCTGCTGTTGTAAATGCTGCCTCCCTTGCCCGAAAATGTCGTAAACATTACTGTCTCTGCTCAAGGTTGTAACTCTTGTCGCTCTATTATTTCTCTTATCTGAAAACCACCTTTTATATTGAACTTGAAAATACAGTACAAGACACACATACGTGGGCACAACTACTACAAGTACCTGCTATATTCCCTGTCAGTTGTGCTACTCATAGCCGCTTACCGATAGTCAGGCACACGTATGCAGGACACAACACGTCACAAAAGCAAAAACATGAGCAGCTACTACGTGCCCTGCAGTTTCTTTTGTTGTATATATGTACTGCTGTACGGCTGTACTGCTGTACCGAAATACTCGAATGGAAAAGGCCCATACACTTCTTCTATGATATACGTACAGCAATACAGAGAGCAAACGAAATTGGTTTTTTTTTCTCCCCGCCTCGAACGACGTCACTGCTGTTTTTGTATGTGTACGCGACAATTTTTTGTTTGTACCGTTTGTGCACGCATTTTTTTTTCGAAGCGGCTACAGGGTCACGCAAATTTTTGAGTTTTTGTATTATAATGATGCTTGCTCTGCACGCAGGTCCCAGTGACACTATATATACCGCCATTGATATAATACTCATTTGATGAAGTCCTACAGAATTGATGCGGTCCTACAGCAATACGAGTACGTACTATTAAAGTATGATATGTATGTTGCGGCGATGTACAACTCAACCAGTGTTGTTTTGGTTATTTTTTATAGCAATCGCTGCCGCTTTCTGCCCCACCAACGCAAACAGCAAGCAACAATATAATACCTGGAACCAACAGCTATCCCCGACGCAGAATGATATGTACGCTCCACTCTCGTTGCAACAAGAACAAGGCCAAATACAGCAACAACACAGTAACAACAGCCTGCAGCAACAACACAGTAACAACAACCTGCCGTTATGTATGCGTATACGTACATGCTCGCTGTCAAGGAAGCGAGATATGACTCGGCTGGGGGATGTTTTGTTTTGGTTATTTTCGCTGTAACCGCTGCTGCTCGCTGCTTGCTATACGTGTCTGCCGCTGAGTTTTTCCTTTTTTTTCAGGCACCAACATTGCATGCCTGCCTGCTAGAGAGCGTTGTTTACTATCAAGCTGGGGGGGTGTCTGTTTATATTCAGGCAGGATGGTGAACACGGAATAACATGGACTGTTGAGCCAGTTTTGATTTTTTCGTTTTATGATTTCAAGATTAATACTTGTCTATTATACCTTGTATGTATGGATACATCGATTGGTTCTAGATGATTAATAACACATTATTACAGCTGTTAATTAGACTACATGTGGAATATACAGAAATACACAAACAGATTGCGTCTTTCCGTGCTTCGCATGTATGGCAAATCTGCTTCGTATTATAGTAACATACCAATACTCCTATTGCATGACGAAGAACCCAAAAAGCAACGCCGAAGACCACATTCACCATGACAATACACGGTCCAACTCAGCCATCCTCCATCACAACAACAACAGAAAAAGAAAAGACGAAAAAACAACGAAAACTAACGTTTACAGTCATAATCCCCAAGGAAATGGCTAAACCGGCAACCAAGACCAAAACATGGACTACTACTGTTGAACCAGTTTTGTTTTTCTCAGGATGATTGTTGAACCAGTTTTGTTCTTTTGTGTAAGTACTTTTGTTGCGTGATAACTCACTACAGGAATGTGCCTATGTTCATCATATAGGTTGAAAATGAGTTCGGGTTTGTTGATTGACCTACACTTGGTGCATACTATGAGACGATCACAAGACAAGGGCTTTGTATGGTTTTATATCTTCGCAGATTCTACAGACACTGCAAGGTTGCTCTCACAGATGTTTCAGGGGTGGCGATATTGCAAATTGGTTCTAGTTTTCGATTCTGTATGTGGAATGTAAGCCTTTCTAGAGCTGCTCTTTGTCATGCCGAGAACTTACCGGAATTGGAAACATGGTTTAGAGATATTATCATAGGGAGTCGGGAACGGGGGAAGCTCGATAACAGCACGTTGGAATTTTGAGGATTATAGAGAATACATTAATCCTAAGCAATGGAAACAAAATAATATTTCAGATGTCAGTGGAGCTATACACGCCATGGGAATTACTACATATAGCAGAGCTACATACATCCGGGGAGCTACTATACCAATACTTTCAAGGCTACAT
>MEHQ01001297.1:25249-36944 GCA_008828725.1 Saccharina japonica | reverse complement strand
GGAATAAATCAATAGCACACAGGAAAGAGAGGAGAAGGGAGAGCGGAAAGGCGTTGTTCTTCATGAGCGCGGATGACCCATAATCCCAACACATTTGCGGTGGACCACGGACTACATACGTACACAGACATGTGGCAAGGATCTTTTAAGTTTTAACGCGAGCACAGCCACAAACACACCTACACACCAAGGAAACTATTAATAATCGTCGACCAACACCGAGACAACAAAACTTTGACAAAACATCACCAACGTCACCGCTCACCACCGCCACCAACCTCACATCTCTACAAAAATTGATTGCTATAATACGTACACATGGACCACGGAACCTCTCTCCTTCTCCACCTCGGAGCCGGCGGCCATTCAAGGGGCATTTATTTAGGGCCGGAGGAGTGTTCTTCTGTCACCACAAACCCACTATAATAGCGGACCTTCCTTCCCTTCCCCACCCCAATCCCCAGCCTCATTATGGCCTCCATATATATAGGAAATAAAATCGAACCCCCCTGAAAGGCTGAAGGCGTTCTTCCGTCGCCACGAACCCATAATAAACCTGGGGACTCGCCCGCCCTAAAATATTCAGCCTTATTACGGCCTCCGTATACGTAGGAAACCCGAAGAAACTTACCTGAATATATAATAAACAAATGACTCCCCCCCCCCCCTCAATACTTCGCCCTAATACGGCCTCCACATACATAGGAAAACAATCCGGACAAACCCACCTGGGAATACATCAACAGTAAGGGACCCATCCCCCCTCCCCGCATTACTCAGCAAGCTACTACGGCCTGCATATACGTAGCAAAGCCCACCTGAATAGGACGGCTGTCGATCTGGTAGTTCTGCATCTCGGTGATCGCTCGCTGTCCCAGCTCAGGCGTGGCAAACCTGTTCAGGCGAAAAAAATTTATATGAAAAAAAACGAAAAAACGCGGCGAGTTTAGACCACGGCGTTAACACGATTTACCATTATAACCATATATACGGAACTGATTATCAACTATATACTATATCGTATGTTTAAGTCGAAAAACATGGTATTATAAATGGAAAGTAAAACAAGCGCGCGCCCGATATAAGCGTGCCTGACGTACTATTATACACCGCAGCAGCTTGCAAAAGTTGAAAATCAACCATTCCATCTGTCGTACTCACAGCTGACGCATTTGCAACATAAAAAAAAAACGTGCATTAGTACGTACGTAGCAGTGGCCCCTATACAGCAGCAGTGCCGGTTGAATCGTGCCGGCTGCCCGCTGCGCTCGTAGCGCCCGAAAAATCGCTAGGCACAGATGTGATCAACTATTAATAGTGAGGCAGGGTGCGGAGTAGTAGTGCCGGTGTTGTTGACTGGCGCATACCAGCACCATACATAGAGGGACCCATTACCGTACTACTCTGATGTAAATAAATAAAACAGGGATAATAGTCCCGGCCACTTTCGTGGGCTGGATACTAGAATGTATACACGTTTGTAGTCTCACTTCAATATCAAACGCTCCCATTTCGATATAAAACGTTCCCATTTCAATATCAAACGTTCCCATTTCGATACCAAACGTTGGCATTTCAATATCAAGCGTTCCCATTTCGATACCAAACGTAGTCATTTCGATATCAAACGTTCCCATTTCAATATCAAGCGTGCCCATTTCGATATCAAGCGTTCCCATTCCAACATCAAACGTTCACATTTCGATATCAAGCGTTCCCATTTCGGTATCAAGCGTTCTCATTTCAATACCAAACGTTCCCATTTCGATACCAAGCGTTCCCATTTCAATACCAAACGTCCCCATTTCTATATCGAGCGTTCCTTCTATTTTCGGCGGGAGTGGTACGTCTCAAAACACGCGTGATTGCAAGCACCCCTCGGTAGGCAAGCGCGAGCACACTTCAGCGGGAGAGGTGGCGAACTGGGCGCGAGAGCGTAAGGCACTGTATGTACACCGTCGCCGTCAGGCTTGCAGCAGCTGCTAGCGATGTCTAACATCGTGAACAGCAAAGTGTTTGCACATGCCCAATCGCGACATAGTCGAAATATCAAATGCCTTCGAAGTACGTACGAGTATATATACTTCCAAGTATAAGAGTAACCGTTTTCGTTTTTGGCGTTTTCCCATGGAAAGACGACAAAAGCGTACCAGGTATTATTTTAGTTGCGCTAATAACATGTCATGACTCAGCAAACTTGCACCAAAACGGATACAACAATCGATGTACTGCTGTTGGGTGTGTCGCTTGCTGATAACGTCAAGTCGGTGTATCGCCATGACTATATCGCTAGATTCGTGTATGACTTCTTCTACTTCGTCCTAATCATTTGTTGTTGCTGTGGTGTGTTTGCTTTATTTATCTACACTGCTGTAGAACGGACGAAGGACACACAAAAAAAACGTGAACGTACAAGCGCTCAGGGTACCAACCCTTAATATTAATAGTTATAGTTCGTATCATACCAAGTACCAGGAAGGAAAAGTTCCTATAATGAAAAGCGGATGGCTGACCAACCCTTCTATTGATAGCAGATATAGTTCGTACCAAGTACCAGGAAGCAACAGAGGAAGGCAAAAAAAAACGGAGCGTACATAGCGCAGAAACTACTATTAACAGTAATGCGTGCTCAGCACAATCAATCGAATGAATCGGTGTCATCACACCCGGACGCACCGCTACAGATTGATGTTCGTACGCATCAGAAGGTGAAAAGGCATGACGATCCCGTCTCATTTTGTTTTCTGCCTTCACCCCCAACAGACAAAGGATACACAAAACACGTGAATTAGCGTGTGCGCTAACGGAGGATTTACATATATATAAAAACTCCATGTTCCTTGGTACTACTGCTGTTGTGTACTTCTGTACATACTACATAGCAAGTGAAAAAAAGACATGATCATCCTGTCTGTGTCATATTGTTTTCTTCTCCTCTTGAACCGACAAAGGATACACAAAACGTGAATCGGCGCGTGTGTTCAGGGAAAGTATACACCAGCCAACTCTTCCAATCCTATACACCACTCAGACGGGTAGAAAAGAACCGGTAGGGTATGATACGAACATCAAAGACTAAAAGGTGCTCACAATTACGTAGTGTATACATACTATACTACATCAAGTAAAACAAACTTTTTGTTTTGTCGGGTATGCACCGGTATTTTAGAGCGCATTAACTTATTGTGCCCAGTTGAAAACAAACAATCACACAAACGAAAAACGCTATAATCATATAACCCGATGTATCGCAAGATCGATGCGAAGCATTATGAATGTATCCATCGCCTCTTCTTGCTGGAATGCTTTTTGTTCGTTCGTTGTTTTCTTCCCTCCGACGGAATTGAGAGCTACACCAAATGTAAGCATGCGCGCGAAACAACAATACTGTACGTACGATGACCGCTTTAGTGAATCATATACCAGGTAACGCACGAAACGACGGCATATTTGTCATGTTCAACCTCTCCCTTTCATACACCGTTGAAAAAAAATGACCTTTTCTTTATCTTCTTGTTTTGTTCTCTCGAACTAATAGATGTAACAACGAGTACAGTAAACCACGGCATATTATTTATCTTCAACTTTTCCCTATCACACCCTAAAAAAAACAGACGTTTAATATATTTCCTTGTACATCGTTGTCTCGATCTATTAAAATGTGTCAGGTACTATATGAAACGACGGCTTATTCGTGTTGCTAAACTGTTTTGTCATATGTACGAATCGTACAACAAAATACGAGTACTCGTACGTCCTCGTGTTTTATTTCCTTGTTTTTTTGTTTGTTCGGTCGAACTACTTACTAAAAGCCGTTGTCTTGTTCTTCACGTTGTCGTTTTGTTTTTGTTCGCTCGAACGGAAAAGTGAACGTGCGTGTTATTTAAAAAAAAACGGCTTCAGCGCAGCAACTTAGTGCCCGATTGATTCTGCTGGAGGTCAAAATCAGAACTGCAAGCAACACGATCGAAAAACGGCTGAGCAAAAAAGAAGCGGGAAATTAAAAAAAAAAAAACGAAACAAAATTTTAACCCACTCAGAACCGAAAAACTTATCCCACACTAATTCCAAGTATTTTGTCCCCAAATACTTGGGACCAGTTCTTGAGGGGTTAAGATAAGAGGGAACATAGAAAAAATGACAAAACACAAAACACAACACACACGTAAAAAAATATAATACCTGGGATATAAGAGACCCAAGCCTAAGCCCTTCCCCCCCCCACCCCTGCTCCGTCTCGAAAGGGATGCGTAGTCAGAGGTCAAAACACTAAGGCAAGAAAAAAATGAGTACACCCCCCCCGTAGGGATGCTAGGGGGTCTATACGGTCATACGACCACGGCCATGCATGACATGAGTACACCCCCTAATATAACGTACACCCCTTTTCTACCCCCCAACCCACTGACAAAACAAACACCCCCTCCCCCCCCCCCCCCRTCCCCCCCGAACACAAATCCCGCCTCTCCCACCTCCAAACCCCGAGAAAGAAAACATACACACACCTGAGGATCCCGAAGCCTCTGCTGCGGCCGGCCATGTTGGTCTTGACGTGGCAGTCGTAAGGCTCGTACGGGGCGAAGATCTGCTGGAGGTCTTCGTCGGTAGTGGACCACGGGAGGTTGCCCACGAAAACTGTTACGTTTCGTTTCGTTTCGGTTTCGGTTTCAGTTTCACGATCAGGATCGAATCGATTTCCGTTTCGGTTTCGGTTTTCGAGTTTCATTTTCGGGATGGGATCGGTTTCGATTACGGTTCCGGTTCAGTTTCGGTTCGGTTCCGGTTGCCGTGTTTCGGTTTCGGTTCGATTTTTTTTTTTGCCGTTTCGGGATCGTTTCGGTTTCGTTTCGTTTTTTTTTGTCAGTTTGGAATCGTTTCGGTTTGGGTCGTCGCACCACACAGCAGAAGGGGGGAAGGGGGGGGGGCAGAACAGGCAAAAGAGGAAGAGAGCGAGGAAGACAGAAAAAAGAACGGAAAAAGTTCGAGTGAGAGGATTGAAACATGAACATTTACCTATTTTACCAGGCACCAGGTGGACGGGTAAATACACAAAAGTTCAAACAGCAAACACAGAAAAGAACGAGAGAGAGAGAGAGACCGAAAAGAGGAGAGCAACAGAAAGAGGAGGAGGACGGGGGAGGAATAGGGATAGAGGACGAACGAGCAGACAAGAGCATCCGTTTCGCTGTTCAACAACGCGGATAAACAAAACAAACCAAAAACGACGGGTCTGATCCGAGGGCCATCTTCTTTTCGATTTCAACTATTTCGGGGGGACCATAGTCAATAGGGACTTACGGTAAACACAAAAACCTATATATTCCCCTATCTCTACCAACCATATTTGGTCCTACTTACTATGGCCCCCCGTAATATACACAACCGAACGATTTTTTTTTCTTCGATCTCAGCATCATTACGTAGGGATCTCGCATCTCGGAGCGTCAACAGCCGAGGAAGGGGACGGAAAAACAAAAAGCACACTTATCACGAGAAGACAGCCTTGGAGCGTGTTTTTGTGTATGTAGGTGTCGTAGGGGTGGGAGGCAGATGAAAGAGATGATCACAACAATCGACGAACAGGCGAAAAAAAAAACGAAGGGCGGGGGGGGGGGGGGGTCAAGGCGACAAACCAAAACAAAACATAAAAACTATCCGAGGAAATCGCGGAGGAACACCGAGAGCCGCAAGCCTCAAGTATGTCGCTTCGCCGTCGAATAAAAAGGAAACTACAGCATCGAACAATCCATGAGAAGAACAGAAAGAACAAAAAAAAAACTCGTTATCGAAGCAGAAGCAAAGCAACACTATTGACAAAGCAAATCAACACAAACGAAACAAACAAAACACGAACCAGCAAAGCAAAGCATAGCAGAGCGAAGCGGAGCCAAGCATAGCAAAGCATAGCATAGAAAAGCAAAGCAAAGCAGAGCAGAGCAGAGCCGAGCAGAGCCAAGCAGAGCCAAGCAGAGCCAAGCAGAGCGAAACATAGCAAAGCAGAGCAGAGCAAAGCAACGCCACCCAAGGAGCAGCTGGCGAAGCAAGGCAATACAACAAGAGACATAAAATAGACTCGTACTGATCAACCAAAACAAAAAACGAAAAAAACAGACGGAACAAAACACGAACCAAAACCTGAGACAGGAACCCAATCACACGCGCAGAGCGAGGGCGCACTTGCTGTAACATATATATGTAAAGTCGTACTCGTACCAGGTACGAGAACACGGTACTTCAAATCGTACTCCTGCTCCAACTATTAATAATACAGAGGACTTAATACGTACTCGTATAGTAAATATTGGACCAAATATTGTTAGTAAAAATATGGAAATATAGGTTTTTGTCTGTGTACCGTAGGTTCTCTTTACTTTGGTTACCAGTAATAGACGGGTAACCGTGTTAGTACTGCACGGTACACAAAACATTTACGGAGTATGTGACTCGTATCTCAAGTATGAATAGTATGTCCCCGAAATTATAAGGGGTTAAGACATAACGGTTCAAACATCCCTAAAAAAGGTACCTGGTAAATATTACGGGGGAACATAGTAATCAGGACCAAATATGCTTGGTAAAAAATACTGGAATATATAGGTTTTTGTGTATGCCATGAGTCCTGATTACTATGGTTTCCATTAAAAATACTAGGAACAACCGAAGTAAGGGTTTAACAGGGTTGAGATACACACTTAAATGTACCTTGAAAATGTAGATGACAATCTTAAAAGGGTAGGGTTACTGGTATAACACAACAACACCCTTTTTTTTTTTTAATGGTTATTATTTTTTTTCCCCGCCCCATGTATATACCGTGCAGCAGGCCATTCATATGCTGTCGCGATGGCGCAACATTTGGGTCGGAATTATTTCGGTTTTGCCCAACAGGCGCTGCTGGGAGGCGTGTTGCGCGTCGCATGCGCAACAACACGGGTTTTTCGGGGCGCCCAACATTTTTCGCCGCAGGCGAAAAAAAAAAAAAAATCGGGTGTCTATTTTATTTCGCCGGGAGCGAGAAATTTCGTTTTAGGCACCTTTTTACCTTCTCGACAACGGCGAACAAATACGTTTTTTTATTTTTTATTTTTTAGGCGTCTAAATGCACTTGTCAAGTAGTTTTCGGGCACTTATATGATATGTATCCTACGCACGCGTATATCGCTTTTTTGGGTCTCCGGCGACCCTCCGGGGGTCTACGACTTAATGCCCTTCCGTGCAGTAATCGCTCCTCTCTACAAGTGCCGGGTTATGCACCAGCCAACAACACCGGCACAATACATACCAACCAGTATACCGACAACCGGCACTACGACTCCGCACACTGCTTTTTGTTTTTGTATTCTATCCTCCAGCGTTTGGGTAAAAAAAAAAAAAAAAAAAAAAGTTTAAGTCCATCTGCGCCAAGCGATTACAGACAGGCACTGATAGCGGGCAGCCCGCACCAACCGGCACTACGAGTATAGAGGGAACCTTTTTACTGTACCAGGTACAGGTTGACATGCGACCTATTAATAGGAAACAAATATAAAAGTCGTTTCTTTGGAGGGAAAAAAAAAAGTTGCACATACATATGATACACAAAAACAGCAGTGCAAGACGATGTGGCTTTTACGAGCATTCCCATTTTTTCTTCTTCTTTTCCGCGTCTTCTCGTATTTTCTTCTTCCTTGTTTTTTTGTTTAGTAACTAACAACAGGGCTATAATAGTAGGGAGGATAAACGATCGAAGAAAAAAAATTGACTTCGACCCGAGGGTAGACGAACAGGTGCGTTACGTTTTTTTTGGGGGGGGAGTGGGGGGTTGCACTGGGCGAGGGGGGGGTTCGCGACGACAAGCAGCAGCAGAAGAGAACCAAAAACAGGGGACAGAAACAACGGAACGACAACATGAGACTACAAATGTTGCACCAGGGACTATTTGTTTTGTATCTAAGATGTATTCAGGGGGGGGGGGGGGGGGGGGGGGGGGGGGGGGGGGGGGGTCGCGACAATCATGAGAAGGGAAGGAGAATAGTAGCAACAACAAAAAAAAAACGGTATGATACTGGAATGTTGAATTTGATATCATACGAGGAGAGAAAGTAGAATACCCGGTACTTCTTCCTGTGTACACGAGCCGCACCGCACGGTCGTGGTGATGAATATATATGTGTTGATGCTTCCACGGGGAGCAGAAGGACCCCAAGCCGAAGCAGAAATGCAACTAAAAAGGGCGGCCTAAACTATCCTGCTAGAAATGCTGCTGCTGCGGCTACCAGGTGTGTAATAACAGCAGTACACACTTCAATTTACAACATGTATTATTGTTTGTGCCGTGCCGTGTACCACCAGTACACTTCAACTTGCAACGCGAATAATTTTGTATGATCCAATTTCCAACACCGGCACTTTCGTATGATCCTGGCACTTGTTGCGATATTTTATACCAGTACGTGCATCATAGCGTGTGCTTCCCGTATTGTACCATACCTGGTACAACTAAATACGGGTGCACAACTGAGATACCATGTTCATGCATACGGGTACGCTTCCCTCCTGATACTGCTGCTGTCTTGTCTGCCTCTGTGCCAATCGGTTAAGCTTTTGGGCCATGCTACTCACGCGCCCCTTCTGCCCATACCTACTCGTACATGAAACACCACAAATAAGACACTCTGGTACATATATATGTACTCGTACGCACTACCAGAACTACACCACAGCCAGTACATAACCGTTAGAGTACTTTCAACTGCCAGTAAAGTTCCCCAATGTACTCAACCGCTCGATGATTGGTTTGAGTTTTGAACTCGCTCACTGCTGCTACCCCTCAAGACTACTATAGGGCCGTGAGTAAGCCACCATATATACGTCGCCCACAATTATTACGGGAGACCTGTGAAAAGGACCAAATATTGTTAGTAAAAGTAACAAAAACCTACATATTTCCCTATTTTTCTCAACCCCTCAACCCTTTTAGAACTGCAGTCCCGTTCTGGGGACAAACCACTCTAGTTTTAAGTAATTTGTCCCCAAAACGGGACTGCAGTTCTAAAAGGGTTAAGAAAAGGACCAAATATTGTTAGTAAAAGTAACAAAAACCTACATATTTCCCTATTTTTCTCAACCCCTTAACCCTTTTCGAACTGCAGTCCCGTTATGGGGACAAACCACTCTAGTTTTAAGTAATTTGTCCCCAAAACGGGACTGCAGTTCTAAAAGGGTTAAGAAATGGTCCCCCGTTTTTGGGGACAAACTACTTGGGATTAGTATGGAATCATTTTTCCAGTTCTGAATGGGTTAACAGCATTTGGTCCTGCAGTAATTACTGTAATCCCCCGTAAAATAATCCCTTCAGGACTAAGTGCACTCCCAGTGTGGGGACAAAGCACTTGGAACTAGAGGCAGATTTATTCTGCACAGCAGTGCACTATTATATTAATTAGAGGCAGATTTATTCTGCACAGCAGTGCACTATTATATTAATTAGAGGCAGATTTATTCTGCACAGCAGTGCACTATTATATTAATAGTAAAGGGCGAAAAGCTTTCACAGCTCGGACAGATCTTCGATTCCTACTTGATCATCTAGATATATCTATTCCCGATCTGAATGATCTGTATGATCTATAGCCCATGTCGCGTGGGTGGGACCCGTATTAATCTGCTTGATATATCTAGTACATGCTTCCTGAGTTCAATTGTACTACGTATGCTGATCCTGCACCACTTTTGTCGCAACGGCGGGTGTAGAACTAGATTATCGATCTGTAGATGGTCTAGATCAGGATCTGTCTGAGCTGTGAACAGCTTTCTTCGCCACTCGATACCTATAGCCGTCAAACAAGGCATGCTTTACTCACAGCCCTCTCAAGTTGTTTGAACTACTTCATACGTCGACCAGATGACGATCTACAGATAGATCATCTATAGATCCTAACCCGCCGTTATGACATTTTGTGCAGGACCTGTGTAGTACAGATCCAATACAGGAAACTTGTCCTATAGGTCATGCAGATTATACAGCTCCCACCCGCCAACGTGAGCTAGATCATACAATATAGGTCTACTGTGAATAGATCATCAAGTGGGAATGATCTGTATGATCTGCATGATCTGTCCGAGGTGTACACTTGCTCATGTTGAACCTCGCTTGTGTTTTGACGTCGCTCAATATTATTACCCGCTCATATGAACGTGTTTGTTTCAAACTTTCTCATGTTCGAATTCGCTCATTCTTCAAACATACAGGAGTAACAGATAACGATCTAGATCATTTATAGCAGGTAGCTCCTACAACTGCCGTGATGATATGTATATGTGAGAGCCGTAATAAACAGACCACCCAGTAATCGTGCGCTAAAGAGCCGCGCCATATAGATCATATAGATCATATAGATCATATAGATCACACGAATCACACAGATCATACAGATCACCCAGATCATACAGATCACACATACCATACAATCATACAGACCACACATATCACACAGACCATACGGATCATGCGTATCACACATACAATACAGATCATGCGTATCACAGATCATACAGATCATGTGCAGATAAATCGCGCAGATCACAAGAATCCGGGATACACCTTCCCTGAAAGATCAATGAATATCGTGACATGGTGATTTGATCTGTCTTAACGTGTGACACTTCAATGAAAAAACGAGAACCCCGCCGTTGCTCCCCTGACTTCGACGGGGATGGGGGGTGAAAGACCTCTGCATGCTCTTTCTTACCAGGTAGTACGTATATACACACATACGGCAACGGGGTATAACTCCCAAGAGTTTGTTTTGTGGTCTAGTGTTTTGTGCTTCTTGAAATGTTCCATCATCCTTGCTCAAAGAGTTTTTGTTTTCTTCGTGGTTTTTTATTCACGTCTATACCTATAGATATCATACATACTTCGGCGTCACACCCTATTAATAGCTCTCAAGAGTTTTACGTAGGTTTCGAGTATTTAGTTCCTGTTAAATGATTTTTCGTGCTGCTCGCTTTTTTTTTAGCTCTCTTCGACCTTTTCCGTACTGTTTGCCTCTTGGACTGCTGTCTTGCTGTACATACTACTGTAGTACATACGTAGTGTCATGATAGTGTCGGCGGAAAAAAAAAACAAGACAAAACCCAGAAAAATGGAGGGTTGCTAAACCACCTACTCTAAATTGCGGTTGACCCACACTGTGCACGAGACGAATACAACTGGCCCTAACCCTAAACCTGAGCCAATCAGACCAGCCCTGACCCTGGCCCTTAGCCAATCAGACCAACCAAATCCCTGACCCTTAGCCAATCAGATTAACCAAATCCCTGGCCCTAAGCCAATCAGATCAAATCTCAAATAAGTGGTACCATTCTTGACCCGAAAAATAAGGACCATTTAGACTGAATGTTAATGTAAAAAAGGTCCTTATATTTGGGGTCAAGAGTGGTAAGCTTTACTGGAAAAAAATTCACCGGGGAATCCGCCGCTGGCCTCGACCTCCTTCCTGTCCAGTCGGATGTGGATGGGTCGCCCCCCCAAGTCAGCGTTGTTGAGCTGCTCAATCGCTGCCTCCGCGATGGCAGGGTCGGCGTACGTCACCAATCTACGTAGATCATCATCGCCACCATCATCATCATCACAAGCACGGGAGACGAAAGAGGGGATGGTAGTGGTAGCAGCGGCAGCGGGGTGGGAGGAGGGGAAGAGGGGGGGGGGGGG
>MEHQ01001297.1:0-25200 GCA_008828725.1 Saccharina japonica | reverse complement strand
GGGCCGGGGAGGGGTGGGGGGGGGGGGGGGGGGGGGGGGGGGGGGGGGGGGTACTTATATGTTGCTTTGCCTTAGTTATTTGGCCGTCGACCATGAGGGGGGGAGGGACAAAACGAACCCAGTATACAAACAAGTAGACCATTAAAAGATGATCCCATTAAATTTTCTATTAGTTTGGGTGCAGCGCAACAAGGGGGTTAGTTCCCCCTTGAGTACTGCAACCCCTGTTTTTACTATGCTCCCTCGTAATAGCTCAAGCGATTAATTGAAAAATTTCATCCACCCCTCCCCCCCCCCCGGTATAAGTAAGATCATATATAAGATACTACCCTATGCATTCCTCATTTAGAAAAAAAAGTCGAGAAGGTTGGGCTCACCGCTACTGCACACGTCTGACAGACACTTGACGATTTTACAACTATTACGGGGGGGGGGGCATAGTAAACACTAGTAAATAGGACCAAATATTGTTCGTAAAAACTAGGTAAATGGTTAACCCTTTTAGGACTGCAGACCAGTTTTGGGGACAATCCACACTAATTCCAAGTAGTTTGTCCCCAAAACGGGACTCCAGTCCTGTAAGGGTTAATTTTTTGCGTGTACCGTAGTTCCTATTTACTACCAGGTAGTATTTACTATGGT
Organism: Saccharina japonica; assembly: GCA_008828725.1. Classification (NCBI taxonomy): domain Eukaryota; class Phaeophyceae; order Laminariales; family Laminariaceae; genus Saccharina; species Saccharina japonica. The sequence goes on along the minus strand of MEHQ01001297.1, from coordinate 24,558 downwards.
TCCCCGTAAAAAGAGCACTACTACCGTAGATCATCAAATGATAGCACTCTGTCCGGAAATATAATCACTGTTTGGATAACATATTGATATGCAGACGTTGCTTATGTTTCGGGACAGAGTGGTACGTACGGCACACGTCGCACAGATTACGGGGGACCATAGTAAATAGGACCAAATACCGTTATTAATAGTAAAAATCGGTAAATATATACCTGGTGCATGTTTGTGCACATCGTAGGTCAACAGCAGCAGCAGCAGCAGAATCATCAGGCGGAACAAACAGGCACGCACCAAGACAGAAAGACAGACAAGGCAGATAGATACGACGCACTAGACAGACAGACAGGACAGATACCCAGACAGCCACACAACAGCCAGAAAGGCAGACATACAGACATACAGACAGACAGACAGACAGACAGACAGACAGGCAGTATCGACAAATCCCTACAGACAGATAGATAAAAGGACACAGGATAGACAGCGGCGAGGTCATTCAAGCACCGCCTGCTCTGATCGAAACCCCGAAAAAGACACGCAAGCAAGCAAGATAAAAAAATAAAAAATAAAACTCTTTCTCAACACCACCAGTTCGTCCTCCGGGCACAATAACAAACTAAACAAACCACAAAATATAATAACAGGTATCAAATAGGCTCCCCTACGCGTGGCTATGATACATTAATATGCACCACGGCGGCCTTGCGCAAGAACACATTTAGGCGCGGGGGTGAGCTGATGGTGGAGATGAGGTGGTAGAGGATGAAGGAGGGGGGTGGGGGGTGGCTGTCCTCATGTCATGCATGGCCGTGGTCTCATGGCAATACTGCTGTATATATAACCTCGCATCGATACGTACAGTCCCGGGGCGGGCGGGGGGGGGGGGGGGGGGGGGGGGGGGGGGGGGGGGGGGGGGGGGGGGGGGGGGGGGGCTGGCGGCAGGTTTACTTTTTGCGGCAAGTTTATGATGGTCTTTGCGGCAGGTTTTAGCTTCTGCCGCTGTCGCTGCTGCTGCTGCTGCTGCTGCTGCTGCTGCTGCCACCTGTTGGCTCTGCTCTCTTCCCTATTTTACCCCTTCCGTCTTCCGTCACTGTAGCGGCGGAAGAAAACAAAAAACCGAGCTTTTTATGATTCTGATACGCATCATGTGAGAAAAAAAAAAAAAAACTGACCCCAAGGGTACACACCAACCGAATCTGGACGACAATGTAAGGACCGATGGGATATACAAATGATAACCAAACGGTCCTTGAATATCTGCCCAAGAGTGCTTAGATAAACCCCGTATATATATGTACGACGGTACATGGTACGCACGTAGAGAATGGGACCGACAAACACAACAACAAAAAGACGAAGTTGGACACATAATATGTGATGTATTTATGCATCATACAAAAATATGACCCCAAAGACAAAACGTTTGAGACGACTGCCAGTTGCAGGCGGGGGGCGCTAACTACAAACCGTACGAGTAGCACCGGTCGGACCGGAGACCGCCGGAACAAGAGCCGGGGCCGCCACCGCCGCCGCCACCGCACGCACGCACGCACGTGTTCGCCCTCCCACAGACAAAGAGGTTCGGGTCAATAAGTTTGGCTCGATCGAGTCGATGGACTCTCTCAACCCTTTCAGAACTGCAAAACTTATCCCACACTAATTTCAAGTAGTTTGTCCCCAAAAACGTGGGACCGGTTTTTAAGCGACGTAAGGGTCAATAAAAATTGGCTCGGATCGAGTTGACATAATAATAATAATAGCCCAACGCAAGGGCCAAAACAAAAATTGGCTCGATCGAGTTGGGTTTTGAATCGGCTTTCGATCGCGTTGGCTTGAAACCTTCAGGATTCAGGACGCCCTAAGATAGCGACCAAGACAATGTGATAACTTTCGTGCTATCCACCGTCTAACGGACAGCGTCCCCCCCCCCCCCCCCCCCCCCCCCGCCCCGCCCCGCCTAGCAGTACGGGCATAAATAGGATCATGACGCAATAATCCGCGTGGTGGTACAACTCCTGGCATTGTATGATACATAACCTCGGACAAAAAAATCGTACATAGGATACCATGCATCCACTCACGCAGTCGCCTTTGCTGTAATCGTCTCGCCTTTTATCGCCAATTTTTCCCCTCAGAAAAGTCTCAAGAGGGTTTTAACGCTTTTAGAACTGCAGTCCCGTTTTGGGGACAAACCACTCAAATTCTAAGTAATTTGTCTCCAAAACGGGACTGCAGTTCTACAAGGGTTAACTCATCAACGTAACCCCGCCCTTGTTAAGTTAGAAATCAACAAGAAGTGCACCCGGGTTTTGGGGGGGGACAAATTACTTGAAATTGGAGTAGGAGGCGTTTTTTCGCGGTGGGAAACAGGGGATTTTTAGCTTAAAACAGGGGATTTTTAACTTAAAACAGGGGATTTTTTAACCCCTTAAGAACTGGTTCCACACATTTGGGGACAAACTACTTGGAATTAGTGTGGGATATTTTGTTCAGTTCTGAATGGGTTTAGACGCTATATACAACGGCGGCGGCGGTAGCAGTCGACACCCAGACTAAATATTACCAGGTACCAACACCAGCACGTAGGAGGCTCGTCGTAGGAGGCACGACGAGCCTCTCATGCTTGTATTATGAATAGCAGCAGGCAATACGTACGTATGGTGTTATGGTGTTAGGTTTTTCCCTCACAAAGCAACTCTCAGCCCCAACGCAACCAAAAGTGAGCCTATTTTACGATATGTTGCCACTCAGAAACAGACAAGAGAGAGGACGTATGATACAATACTGCCGAGTGCTGCTGGATACCAGGTATCATACATATATCGCATCATACAAACATACATATTCATAATCCTAAGAAGCTGCTGGTTGCTGGTACAGCCGACACCTGGTATCAAAACTAGTAACTGCTGGTGCGTCGGATTCGAATTCACAGCACCTAAAAAGGAAAGTGGAGAGCGAAAAAGAAAAGTATGCATGTACTAGTCCGAGTATATACGTCCTCTCGACGTATTCGCGGTGTATATATACGATAAGCAATGAGGGGAACAAACCGCAGGAGGCCTTGCTTGCCAAAACAAGCCATCAATGTTGGTGCCATAATAAGACACCAATGTTGGTCCCATGAGCCACCAATGTTGGTGCCACGGACGGTACGACATATACACTAGGTTCACGTACGTATTCGTATCAAATACCTCGGTATTTTCACACCGGCATGGAGCATACTACTGGATGTGGAGGTACTACTACTGTGTCGTAGTATAAATATGTATACCAGGGTATGTACATATGTCACACGGAGAGAAGCAGCAGCACAACCGCGTGCGGTGGGAACCATTTCGTTTCTCCCATCTCTTCCTCTGTACCAAGTGAATTAATTGCCTCTCACGATTACATCAGACGTACATTCGTACGTAGTCTTAAAAAGGACATAACAGAGGAACGGAAAGTCCTACTAAACCCCGTACCTCGTGCAAACCAGGTACCGCTTCATGTCCAAAAACGTAAGAACCGGTTGGGATTGATAATGCGCCTGACTAATCTCGTATAGATATTATATACCTTGGAATGCACCAAGTACCGGCTATCTAACAAGTACCAGATGCCATTTTGTCCCGACTTGTCTTAACCCCTTAAGAATTGGTCCGACGAATTTGGGTACAAACTACTTGGAATTAGTGTAGGACATTTTTTTCAGCTCTTGCCTCTTGGGGGTAAACACGAAACCACCAAAACGGCCCGTACATTCCCGGACAGGGTATACGTAACGACAAGCTTCGCCTACGAACCCTACCGCCAACAAGGATAACTCATCGGATGGGATTGGTAGTATTCGACCGAAATCGTGTCAGCTTTTTCATTCTGAATGAACAATGCCCTCCGCACATTGTCCAAAGACAAAATGAAATATTACGGGGGACCATAGAAAATACGATTTTAAGGTACAGACTAAACCCTACATACTCCCCTATTTTTGATAACAATATTTGGTCCTATCTATAATACAGAAATTGTATGTATCCCTCTAGGATTACGAATCAGGAATCAGGACAGACGCTGGGTGTACTGATGTAGTTGGGTAGAAATAACGCGTTTATTGTGAAGACAACACACACATTATGGCCCCCCTTAATCCGTAATACAGAGCACGAAACCATTGGTTATCTTATGCCTCTTACTCTCTTCTCTCTCCCTCTATCTTATCTCAGCCCTCTCAGCAGCCGCTTGACTCACTCCCAGTCGCCGGCGGGCCTCGTTTACGTATCAACCCGTTTAGGCACATGCGGCTTATTAGGAGTGCACTCCCATTGTGCGGACAAAAACGCTTGGGGAATCAGAGTCAGATTTAGGTTTTTCTGGAACACCGCACCACAGCAGTAGTGAAGTCAGCAGCCAGTACTAAAAAGTTAACCCCTTCAGACCTACAGCCGCTTTTTCGGGGATAAATGACTTGGAATTGGAGTAGGTTAGCTTTTTGCAGAGATGTACCGGAAGGTTAAGGTGGACTACGTAGCCGGAAACGAAGTCGAAGCTACAGCTCGGAGGGGTGGACGCACCTTGAAAGTAGATATTTGCGGGGGTATTGTGCTTGGCGCCTGAAGCCGACCGTCCGACCCGAACCCTAACCCTATCTATCTATGCCAGTGTTCAGTGCTCGCATGCTGTGCTTGGTAAGACTCTAGGCTGACTCAGCCGGCGTGGATGCTGAGCTTGCAAAGACTCTAGGTTGACTCGGGATGCTGTGGCTGGGAAAGACTCCAAGTTGATTGAGCCGCGTAAAACACACCCTTAGCCAACCAGAGTGCCTAAATAGCTACCTTGAGGAAGGTCTACTATCATGGTTCGTCCAGTACTGGGCTACAGAGGGTGCGGGGAGCGTTGGGAAGTGGGAGGCGGGTGAATGGGGGGGGGGGGGGGGGTGTGCCGAAACCGGAACGAGATGCAGGCTTGCATTGCAGGCTGTACGTTACTTGCATGCTGCGCATTTATTTCGGGGTGTTGGTCTGATGCCTGCTGAGATCCTGCTTCTTTGTGCTTCTGCAAATACATTATGCACGGGAAAATCAGGAGGCGTGACGTGGCCCTGTCCCTCCACATGGTGATACATGAATCGTAAGAGTACGAAGAAAAAACAAGCACATACCGAAACCAAGTAAAAACACACGCCACGATTTTTATTTGGGGGGGGGAGGGGGGCCATGATAAATCACAAGTTATGTTTTTTGTTTTGCGCCTCAACAAAACATTATTAGTGAGCGTGCGGCTTCCGAAGCTGAATGATGTATATACCAGGTGTGCATTCCTTAAGCGAATGCTGTGGTCGCCTTTTCGCGATCACACTCACTCGTACGCTCTATAATACTATTGCGGGGGTCCGTAGCCCGTAGTAAACAGGACCAAATATTCCTAGTTACAAAAGGTAAATATATGTGTTTTTATGTGCCGTAGGTCCCTATTTACTATGGCCCCCCCGGAACACTGTACACTACTCCTACATGCTTACTACCCATACTACTGTACGCGTAGTTCAGCAAAAGAAGCAGCAGATTTAGTACGTACGAGTAGACCTACACCTCGAAGTGTCCGTACAGATGGGAGACCTGGTATTGACGACTACGACACTACGACATTATTGGCCATTCATCGAGGCGTGTCTCCTTTCGCCCAAGCTAGCTGCTTCTCGAAACTGCGATTTAGGCTACTTGAACTAGCCGGTGGTGCTGTGGTGATGTGGCGAGAGTGGTGGGGGCGCCCACCATAAAAATGCGCAGCAAAGTCGAACAAGGTGGCGTTCGTGCAGGGGGGAAAGGGGGGGCAGCAGTGTATATATATATAGGGCCTGGTTGGCTCAGAACGATGGGCTATTGCCGGTCATATAGCCCATAGGCTCATAATTACCTGGTAGGCTTTTGGCAGGTGAAAACTATACAGTACAGTAGGAAAAGTGGATACATCCATCAGATGTGCCTATATACCTGGCCCGTTTCGAGCCCAAACAAGTTCCGGTTTAATACACGAGCAAATACGACGTGAGACTGGCCAATCGCAGGGCTCCTGGCGTTTGTTTTTTACTTGGTTTTAGTGTGAACCTGTCTTTGGTCCAAAATGGACCACACACAGGCAAAATGGACCACAGGTATACCTGTTTTCGGCTAAAACCCAAACAAAAACAATGGCATTACTCACTGCTCACAAATTACAACTATTAATAGGATACGAAGTTACATCCTATGGGCTCATATATTAAAGGTTACGTCAGCTGTGAATTCGTGTGAATTCAACGTGCTTCTCTGAAACCCGGCAGCTGCTGCTGCTGCTGCTGCTGTCTCTGATACCGCCTGGTACCCGTACGATAACGCGTGATATACTACTTACTACGTGTTCTATATACATTCATCGTGAAGGGTATAGAATACTCCGAACCGCGAAAGTAGTACACAAGCTCGGTTACCCCACGCGGTGCTGTTCGGAAATAAAATAATGCCCAGGGTTATCAGGACGTCGATTTTTCGAAGGCGAGCTCGACCTCGGTCCGTAATAAAACCGGGGCGGCAGCGAGCAGCGAGCAGCGGCGGCCGCGGCGGCGGCGGTGGTGGCGCGTATGATACCCGCGTAATGAACGTATGCCTCGTATGATATATACATCTATACATGTGCATGTTGATATGTTGATGTATAGACCGCCCTCGGCGGAGATGCAAGAACCTGTAAGTCTTCATGTTCATACCCAAGCGGTCCTTACATTTTCGACCAACAAAGTTGATACAGCAGTGTGTGTGTGTTCTTCACATTAAACCTTCCTTTCTACCCGTCGACATCCAGTAGTACCCACCAATCCCGAAAAAAAAAGTACCGTTTGTATACTAATACTCTATTAGAATGGTGCTTATATTTCGGTACAAACAGAGTTGAGTGAATATTATTTCATATTTATACCACCCTGATCCGAAATATAAGGACCATTTTAATGAACTGTTCGTATACAAAAGGTGCTTATATTGCGAGTCAGAGAGTCGTATAGAATACGGTATATATAAATGAGAGATGAGAGAGGCGTGAGAGGTGGAAGAAGAGCGTGAATAAGACTTCAGAGTCGAGAAGAAACCGGAAAACGGGGGCGGACAGCGGACAGACAGACGGACGGGCCATTCCGGCTCACCGCCGCGTCTCAACACATCAAAACTTTCGCACAACGGCTTCGCTAGCCGCGCCTGGCCGCTCGCTTTTGCCCACGCCCAGCCTGGCCGTACCCAGTCCAGAACCCCAACACCATACGTACGTATAAATAGTACCACAGATATCACATCAGAATTTTCACACGTACGTATGATGTGCCCATGAATGAAGAAGTATGTGCGAATGCATTCGTACATACATATATACGCAGAAGAGAAAAAGCAGAATAGTAGGGAATGGAATCGGTAAAATCTCCGAGAGCAAACAAAAAAAAACACTCTCCTGGAAGAATAAATATGGCACCAACCAGGTGCCAGTACTATTTAATATATACCCTCCTGGTACTACAGAAAGCAGTGGTTTGCTGGTCTGGCTTGTGTTCTTGTGTTTGCGTACCCGGTACGTTGGCATTTCACTTGTGCGTTACCCATCCATTCGCGATTTTTTTTGGTTTGTTTTTTCTATATACGTGTATGTCATCACAGCAGTCTTTTTCTTTTCATTTTTGTGACCGCTTAAGTATTAATATGAATACGCTCGTAGTATCTCTCTATTAATAGGATGAGGAAACAGGACCCGGACACTTGAGTGACCACAGCAGAAAAACTGGTACCTTTCCAGGATGAAGAATCGGCACAGACACTGGGTGTGCTGGATGTCGACGGGTAGAAAGGGGAGGTTTAATGTGAAGAACACACAGACAGACAGACTGATGCAGTATATAGTTGTACGACATCGTAACATGCACGTCGTATACATATAATACGCACAGAAAGAACGGTTTCAATGTGAAGACAACTGCCGTAATAATAAGTGGACTCGCACACTTTTACAACACAACACAGGGCAGAAAGAAAGAAAAACAAATGCAGACGTCTGCCCAAAAACAGCAAGTTAGTATACATCGTCGTATATACCTGGTAGATAGGAGCACTCTTGACCACCTGGCTGTCTACGTACAGCGCACCCGAGGAGAGGGCTGAAGACTTGTTGAGTTCATAATTTCAGGCTCGTGGTTGTTTGGACCCAAAGACAGGGATGTGGCCATTTTTAATACTGAAAACGAGAGCAGGACACGCCCTGCCTGGCACAAGAATTCGAGCCTTGCTTGGTTGGGTGTCTCGCATACTGGCTGTCTGTACTCGGTAGTCGGAGCGCACAGCGGTATGAAGACAATGCACGATTACTGTTATTCGACAGGCATGATGCACGCCGTGTCGGGGTTTCCACTTGCATTCTAGTTCGCGTGCACACCTACCTCAGCAACCCGGCCTATCTGTGGCCCATGCTCTTAGCACATACCAGGTACTCGGTAATTAGTACCAGGTAATTAATCGTGACATACCAGGTACCTGGTAATTAGTACCAGGTAGTAATTAATCGTCGTGTAATTACAGTACAGGCAATTTGCCCTATTAATAGCTGCCCCTGAAGGGGGTCATGGGATGACGTATATATATACCTGGTTTTTTATACTGGAGTATATACGAGTTACCAGGTACCTGGTGCGAGTTACGGGTATAATAGGTACTCGGATAAAGTGGCAAAAACAAGATGGATTGATGGATGGGATGGATGGGATGGATGGGGGGGGGCGGGGTAGAAGAATGGATCGAGCCGGGTACACCAGCGTGGAGCGCAAGACATGCCACAAAAAGAAAGAAGGAAAGAAGGAAGGAAGGAAGGAAGAATAGAACAACCACACGAAAACAAGTATGAGAATCGCCCGACAAAACGAACAAATACATTTTATGTACGATGTACGGCATACATATCATACGGTACGGTATATAAAAAGTACGTCGTGGATGATGAGCGGGAAACAACATCCCGACTTCGTACGCCGCCCCAAGACTCTCGACCGTGTACCCTGGGCGTATTGTTGTGTATACGATCATGTTAGGTAGGATGAGATAATAGAGACCAAGCAGCAGGCACCAGCGGCAGGCACCAGCAGCAGGCAGCACCAGCAGCAGGCAGCACCAGCAGCACCCGGCCACAGAACGCCGAACAACAAACAGCAGTCCACAAACAATACCGAGTCGAGTCAAAAACGACTCGACTGTCAGATATTATCAAATCCCGTTTACGCACGTACATACTGGTATTATATTAATTTTAATGGATAGTCAAGTGTAGTCAAGGTCAAGCATGTGTACGTCGAAGACACAACCAGTGTCATCCATTTTCGTTTCTGGAAGTTGCAGAACGGCTCGAATAACCAGATGCTCGTATCTGGTATAATATCGTATCGCGTAACTACTCTCTTTTGCATACAGCAGCAGCAGCAGCCGGGCAGCAGCAGCATCATCACCGGTACGCATGCACTGCGTACTGCCTGTTTGTTGTGCATACACAGCACGCATGTAACACAAAACACACATCATATATAGCAGCAGAGACCAAAGGGGGTCAGGTCAGCCCACATCCACTGCCCCCTTCCCCCCCCCCCCATGACCCCCGACCCCCCACGCCCCTGCACCCGGGGCCATAACCACCAACCCGACCCGCCCAGCGATACACACAATCCAACAAACTTGGTACAAAAGTGAAGAAAAAAAAAACGCTCACAGCTGACGAAGGTAGGAGCAAAACACGCCTATTTTACAGCATGCACCGCCCGACCACCCCCCCCCCCCCCCCCCCCCCCCCCCCCCCCCCCCCTGCGCCACACCCTCCCCCTCTACCCTATCAGTATACAGGGAACGTACTGCCTGTTTGGTGCTGCTGTGTTGCATGACAAACAGCAGTAGTAGCCGCAGCAGTACGAGTAGTAGATAGTGTAGTTGTTAATGAGAGGGTACATATCATACAGCTATCAAAAGTAAATCTACTACGTACTTCGTACGTACTTAATATGAAGAGCAGCAATAAGTTACGTATACGACTCGGTAGTTTTTTTCTTCTTGTTTGTCCTCTCACCCCCATCCCTTGGAGCGGCCCGAGTCGGCGTGGCTCTGCACCTCGGCCGAGACCACCTCTCCCAGGGAGCTCATGAACGCCCGGAGGTCGTCGCTCGTGGTTCCCCACGACAGGTTGCCCACGAAAACGGTGCTGCTCACCGGCGCTACGGCAGCTACTACTGCTGTTAACGTCATCGTTGTGGCCATGGCGGTGGTGGTTAGCGGGGGGGGGGGGGCAGGGCAGGAGCGGGGGTCTATTAGCAATCAGAACAGAAGCGGTTGTGTTTCCGGTGGTGGTGTAGATTGTTAGCTTGTTTATTTGAGTAATATATGGTTGGGTTGTGTTTTTGAACTGTTTGACCTTATGTGTTTTCTCAAGGTCATAAGTCGTGTTGGTAGGTAGGTATTGAAGGGCTATGAGGTGGGGTGTCGTCTAGGTTTGTATGGGTTTGGTGGGATTTCGGTTTCATGGCTAGTGGTGGTTTCTGGTGTGGGGTTTGGTTTTTTTATTTGGCTGTTTTTGTTGTCATTTCATTTTATTATATAACTTGGTCTTTCACTATTCTTCGTTACTAGGATGGTATGTCTTGATCTATCGTATTTTTCTATGTCTACGCTATGATGGACGTATTTCTGAGTTGTGACACGTACCGCCGGGAAGCGAAGGGAAACGGAGGGGGCACGCTCCCCCCCCGTGACCATTGCTGCCACCCACAGCATCTGTCTGTCTATATGTGTACCGGGGGTTTCGCCCCCCTTGGCGGGGGGGTGGGGGGGGGGGGGGATTGAGACGCGGAGTGTGGTTTAGTGCAGCAACAGGAAGGCTTCTCCGCGATGGCGACCTTGAGTCGTGCGCGGGAGAGGGGGAAAGGGGAGAGGAGGTGATTGGCTGGAGCGTGATATTTATCTTGACTTGAGCAAAAACTGGACCAAAAAATAAATGCAGGCCACCCTCCGCCGTCCGATTGGCTTCTGGGAGGACTCGAAAATCTACGATGAACTGGCTGTTTTTCGATTCGATTTTTTCCAGCGTTGTAAAATACGTCTACGTGTAGTAATTTTACCAAAATAATTCTTGTAGTTTGTATTTTTTCTCGTCTTTTTTGTCTCTTGTTCTACAGCAGTTCTCGGGGCGATGCGAGCGTAACAGCAGCAGCAGCAGCAGCAGTAGTGCACACGAGGTATGGTGGGGAGCGGAGCAACCGTAGGGGGGCCGCATTGCTCCGCGGCACGAGAGCAACAGGAACGAGCGGTGTGCCTGTGCTTTCGGCCCTGCTGCTGCTGCTGCTGCTGCTGTTGCTACTGCTGCTGCGGCTGCTGCTGCTGGGTCGCGCAAAAGTGGTTCGTGGTTGAGGTTCGGCGACTGTTGAGTACAGCGTCCCACCAAAAAAAAAAAAAAGCACACGCACACAATAGACACACATGCGATACGTACACCCCCGTATCGAGGAACCCCGCGCAAAGCGCAGTGGTGGAGACGTGCACACTCGAACTGCAGTCACGGCGGTCCCAGCATACGAAGCAACGCACCAAGCACGCTTAACTTCGAAACCCCTCGAAGGAGCAGAGGGCCGGGGCCGGGGGGGGGATGGGCTTTTGGAGCACGCTCCTGCGACTTTTGGAAACGTATGTTGCCCCATGATATGAGCAAACTTCCAATACCGCCCGTACACCCGCCCGCTGGGACCAAGCACACAGCCCCCGACCCCAGGAGAGGGTGCAGGTGCCCCTGGGAAGCTTCGCCGCCTTGAATGAGCGTACGCACGCGAGCCAAGTGACCTCTGGCGGTGCGTGCGTTGCAGCAACCACGGGACACACACACGGCTCTACTGCTAGTCACACACACGCTTCGCACGCCCTGAAACTCTCTTGCTCGTCCCTGAGCCGCGCAACCCCAGACAGAACCCCCGCGCGCGCCGAACGAAGCGACTCGCAGCACAGCCTACTCCCGGGCAATGCAACTCGGAGACAAGAGCAGTGCAACCAGCGAGCAACACCAGGGTAGCAGCTCGGCTCAGGGGGGCCCTTTCAAAAAATCCTTCATCTCGAATCCAACATGTTTCATGTGTTGCCCTTCATTCATTCTCTCTCCCCGAAGACCCAATCCATCCCCACCTTCCATAGCGGGAGCTTCCGCGAAGCCAGACATGCTATCCCAGCTGCAGGGGCGAGAGCACGAGAGAGGACGGCGCGCCGAGGTAGTATACCTTGAAGTCGGTGTTCGTGTAGTGGATCTCTGCTCTTAATTATTTTGTGTGTGGCATTTTTTAGGTGATCATACCGTCACGTTATACCGTGTACGTATACCGTGAAAATACGGTATAAAGTGCCCTTGGTTGATGGGGAGAAAAAAAAAAAAAAGAGGAGGAGGAGGAAAAAAAAAAGCACACACAAAAAAAAATAATCATTTAATTTAACTGTGTAGGAATAGTCCGCAGCAGATCCGCCTTATACAAAAAAAAGCACCAACATGCGTTTCATTTTTATCCAAAAACAAAGAATAAATAATATTAATAGCTGGCGTGGGCATTTGATGATATCATAAAAAGAAGAAGAGAGAGAGAGAGGCACGCAGCAACAACACAATTTTTTACGGTACAAAACAGCAGTACGTAAAGTTGTTGTTGCTGCTTCTGCTGCTGTGCTGTGGTGTGCGAGAGAGAGAGGAGGAGGAGGAGGAGGAGGAGGAGGATACGCCTCGGGCTCCGGGCTGGTCGTCCATCGTTTTTGCCGGCGGCCACCGCACGAACAACTTCGTGTGTACCGGTACGTGTTTGATGTTTTTCATGTTTGTTGTTGTTTCGGTAGTGTATGTTCGTACGTTAAAATAACTGCCGAAAATTTTATTAAGAAATTTTACAAAACTTTCCTCTTGCTTGCTGTGCTTCCATCCTTAAAATATCCATCCATCTTTTTCATGTGCCCACCCACCATTTTCCACCCACCCATGATGATATTTTAGACGACATGCATGCATGCCTCCATCCATCCATGTGCGTGCATCATCCGCGATTCATCCATACACACCCCCCCCCCGCCCTATCTGCATCTATCTTCTATCTCCACAATCCACATCCTCCATTGGCGGGAAGTTTACCATTTTTTGTCTTGTTCATGGTGTGCTTCTTCAACCATCATGATGATGATCATGGTGTCCAATAAGAAATAATAAGAAGAATGATCCTATTTTCTCTGTTCCCAGTTCTATATTTTTTTTAAATACATGAGCTGTGAGTACGACCAACTGAATGATTGTTTTCAATACAGTGATCCATCCATCCATCCATCCATCCATGCTGGCTGCCGCCGGCTGCTGCTTGCTGTGTCCGTTGATAGAATTGTTATATTATACGAGCAGAGCATGTACATATATGTCTTTACGTGTACCCCAGCAGTGTTCTATGATACGTACCGGTATGTGTGGTATACTGCTGGTACAGCTGCGTCTACCGAGTATACGCAGTATGTTGTCTTAACAGTCTCAGTCTCTCACAGAAACTGTCTAACGGCGGGTGAGTGTGTGTGTTTGATTGATACACTTCTTCTTTCTTTTTACTTCTTCCACGATCCACGACTGACTATTGCTACTCGTACAGCGAGCGGCAGCAGCAGCAGTACGAGACATATCTACAGCAGTATAGCGAAGTAAATAATAAGGCTAATGGGCTGCTGCTGCTACCAGGTACCAGGTACGCCTGAGATATGCGTACGACTGAGAACGAGTGTCATCAGGTATGAGACAGAGTGATTGATTTGAGCAGCATGAAAATAAGGGCCATTCCTAACGAACAAAAAAAATCACGATTCGTGAGGTTTTTGTCGTGAATCGTGATTTTTTTTTGTTCGTTAGTGATTGATTTAAGAAGACGTTTCACCCCTGGTCTGTATTTTCGTACATATTCTCCGGAGTATGCTGCGGCAATAAGAACGGTAACAAAACAACAAACAGTTTTTTTACGTTACATCCCCTTTACATCGTATAATATGTGCGGTACGTACATATATAGCTAATGTATCAGTCCTACCAACAGCATGATCTTCGTCTTGCACTGGTGATGTACGAGTATGTATACAGCAGTGCTGCTGCCGAACAATAACAGAGGCCGTATGTATGTTGGCAGGCATAATATCCATCATCGCACCTCAATCTGAGAAAGATCTACCTACTACGAAGTACAATACGTACGTATCTAGTATAATATTACTGTGTGTGGTAAGACGAAGTCTAACTGAAACCCAAAACTGCCACATGTTCGCCCTTACCTGGTAGTAGCACGTATGATAGTCTCTACTGTACGTGGATCGCATGGAACACGTTCGATCGGTCGTTACCCGCCCATCGCCCCCCTCCTTATTTGGACAACAGTTACATCGCTCGCTCGCCGCCAGCTTTTGGGCCATCGCAGCCTTTCGGAGTGTACGAACGAGCTAAACAAAACTCTCCCTCCCTCCCTCCCACCCCCTCCTTATCCCCCCCCCCTTTCCCTCTCCTTCCATATCCTAGGTCCATAATGCCATGTCGTTGTAGAACACCCCGTAACGCCTCAACATGCCAAATTAAGGAAAACACACCGGGCACCAATAACACAAACAGTTAGTACCAAAACAGCTCCATCCAGCTTAGGGATCGCCCGGAAGCAAGAAGGAGCCGGGGGGGGGGGAGAGGTGTACTCGATATTTATGCATGGCCGTAGTCGTATGGCCATAGACCCTCACATCCCTACGATGCCGAGACGGAGTATAGAGAGAGGGGGGAAGGGTGTCAGGTCTACCTCATGGCGTGGGGATGAACCCTGGACGCGGCTAATACTTTAAGAGTAGAAGGTAATGTGCAGGGAGGAGCAAGGGCATCAACCAAGTGGATAAGTTGATGTCATTCAAGCCGGAAGCAGGTGCAGAAGTGTTATGGTATTGCTGGCCCTAATAATATCACAGAAGAGAGAGTTATGTAGACCTTGTTGTGCAAAACATGTTTTCCTTTTTTAAGCTTTTATTTTGGTTTTCTTCGTCTTCTTTTTTTATTGTGGGAATATTTATGAGTGATCAACGTTGAAGCTCCTCATTCATGCTGCACATTGTCGGATGGCAAAAAAGGACAGCAATACCACCACCGCCAACCACCACAACAACAACAACAACAAACATCACACCACCATCAACAACACCTACTACCTAGACCTACCTGCTCCCTGATATCAGCGAGCGACCCAACGACAACGCTATGCCACATCAATCAACAAAAACACCACGAACAACGACAACACTATCACCATTAGATCAATGTAGCAATGTCAATGTTTACCCCACCACAAGAAACAGCACACCAACCATGCATTCCGTTTTCTACCGGTGCAGTGGGGGTCGCTATTTAAGAGCAATATCAGCGTATAATGTAAGTTCAAATGGATTAGCACGGGCACACATACACACACACTAAAAGCTGCATAATACCCATTGTGGATGGAGAGAAGGCAGGCCTGCATCATTTTTATTCAACCCCCATGACACTTCCGCACTCCGCGTTCTTCAGATATCCGCAAAACTAGGTGGGACGTGTGATGTTTTTCCTCCCATTACTACTACTACTACTTCTACTACTACTACTACTACTACTACTACTACTTCTACTACTACTACTACTACTACTACTACTACTGGAGGAGGCAATTAGCATAATATTTTATTATTACTTCGTACGACTATGATATTACCGGTACAATACTATCACGGGGGACCATAGTAAATAGGACCTAGGGTAAACACAAAAACCTATCTATTTATTTACTTTTACTAACATTATTTGGTCCTATTTATTATTATCTTTGCCATCCGACAATGTGCAGCATGATCTTCAGCGTTGATCACTCATAAAACTCCCAAAAGCAGAAGACCACGGAAACCAAGGAAACCTATTTATTATGATCCTCCGTAATACCACCACAGGTAGATATCAATATCAATGTTTACGTATGTACCACTATCTACTCGCTTACAGTGCTTTATGAATATAAACACCGGGAATGATATGTACTATCGGTACTATTCATATTAAAAGTAGCTTATTAAGTAATATCTCCTTCCTGGCACAGAGTACCACAGGAAGTACACTAACTGGTTAGTTGTAAAGTGCCCTCTGTGTCTCACCCAGTCATATCACAATCAGACATATATACATACGTATAAATACTGTACTACACTATTAAAATATTAACACGAGACAAAGCGTTTATTTTGTTTCGGTTTTTCTCTGTCTCACAGACTGCTGTGACCACAGAATTCGCATCTCTCCAGGATTAGGAACCAGGACAGACTACGTACACTGAGTGTACTGATTGGTGTATTTGGGGTAAAGAACAGACACAGGTTTAATGTGAAGACAGCACACACAAGAAAAAAAACCGATAAAACCCAAAAGCCACTGCCACATTATCCAAACCTCGACGCCCAACGACCACGCACCACCACTCATCATTTAGTCATGACATCACTCATCATACATACATCAATCATCAATCATCTATCAACCGAATCATCAACCGAATCACCACTCATCAATTAATGAATCAATCAATCAATCAATCAATCAATCATTCAATCATTCAATCAATCAGTCAATCGGTTATGATTATTTCATATTTCACACAAAATGACAGGCATAATGGCATTGTATGTAGAGATGCTACTCGTATCATACGATTCTCGATCTCTCTTCAGTACATACCAGTTACCAGTACATGATTACGTTTTTGAGTTTCGTGTCCGCCGTGTCATGATTAAATTCATTCATCATGGTGATGATGTGGACACTACTTAACCCCATTCAGAACCGAAAATATATCCCACACTAATTCCAAGTAGTTTGTCCTCAAATTCGTTGGACCAGGGTTAACCCATTCAGAACTGGTAAAAATGTCCCACACTAATCTCAAGTAGTTTGTCCCCAAATATACGGAACCAGTTCTTAAGGGGTTAATAGCAAAAATAGCATAATAATCATAGTAAACAGGACCTACGGGTGGTGCATACAAAAACCTATATACTTCCCTATTTTTAGTAACGATACTTGGTCGCATTTAAAACCTGTGGTCCCCCCCGTGAAGGTATTCTTATTTTCTTGTGGTGCTTGGTTTAGTGTGTTTCGTATTATGGTGTGTTGTGGCACGTAAGCTAAAAAGATGTGTGGGGGGGGTTATGTTTATCATCTTCTTTGGCACGACAGACAGACAGCAGAGTTACCCACCACCAGGTAGCAGTTTACTGCGAGCAGACGAACGATGATGACTACAGTAGAACAGGTGGGTATTGGATGCACCATTTAGCAGGTACCGAGGGTAGTAGGCTAACGGTATATATTATGAAACACATGAAACTTGAATCGTGAGTCTTCTCCTATTACAGCAGTATAGTTGATACCAGGGGTTAATACGTTAATACCCCCTTCCACCGCAACGCCACCACAATATTTTACACCACAAACAACCACCGCCATCGCCACCACCACACCACCACCTCAACACCTACCTACAGCAGTATAGGACAACTAATAAGAAACAGACTAACTAATAATAAATCCAGGCTGAGATTTAGAGGAAATTAAGAAAATATGGAGTCGTTATCTTGGAATTAGTGTAGAAATCACCCTCTCTCAAATAAGAAATCCAGCCTGGACCAGATTTCCTGTTTCTTATTAGGTGTCCTGTACTGTATGGGGGGTGACCCTTTCTTTGGAAGGTCATCCCCCATATATACATAGCTCAACACCACATCACCCCACACCTACTATTGCGGTGGACCATAGTAAAAAACTCCTACGGTGCACACTAAAGCCTGTATGTTTACCTATTTTTACTATTAATAACTATTTGGTCCTACGTATGTACCAGGTATTTATTATGGTCCCCTGGAATAACAGCATATATATGTAAGTACACTTACTGCCTACTACTTTAGTAAGGGCCCGTTTTAACGAAGAAGAAAAAAATTCAATTTGGAAAAAAAAAATTAAAATCCGCTTTTCATTGGTCAACACACGCACCAGCACCAAAGATTAGGCATAAGATTTGGTGCTGGTGCGTGTGTTGGACCAATGAAAAGCGTATTTGAATTTTATTTTTTCCAAATTGAATTTATTTCATACTCGTTAAAACGGGCCCTTACTACAGTCCTACTACCGCAGACAAATACCTATATATTTCCCAGTTTTTAAACGCAATATGTTGTCCTATTTACTAGTGTTTACTATGGTCCCCCGTAACATAGCATCGATATGTATCACTACGAATAGCTGACATCTCTATTACTATACGTATATATGTGTTATATTACACAATAATACTGTTAATAGTAACGCTACACTTAATGTTATACACATTATTAGTGTACCAGGTACATACAAGTGTTATAAGGCTTAGATTGGGTGGGTATTAGGTTATCCTTTTACCCGTAGTAGCCCAACGGACGAATGCCTTCACAAATGGCGTCGACGGCAGGACGAAAACTACACCTACCAATATTATTATTAATTTTATAATAGTAGTTACCAGTACTACTAGTGGGTCGTAATACTCCTATTCTCTCGTACCCCATTAGAACTACTCTGTACTGCAGCATACCAGGTATAGCTCTTTGCCGTAGCTTTGTGGCCACAGAGCTTGTGGTTTTATCTCTCTAAATATATGGCGCCGTCTATTAACAGTAGTACTATTAATATGTGTCTTATTACGAGCCCACAGTGAGACCCCGCGCTATCTCTCGTGGCTGGCTGTGGATGTCGAATGTGCCTCATTTTGGGTATTAAGAATGGCGTTGCATCACCGTCGTCGTCATCATCATCATCACCATTTTCATAATCATCGTCGTCATCATCATCATCATCATTTTCATAATCATCGTCGTCATCATCATCATCATCATCACCATCATTGTCATCATCATCATCATCATCATCATCACCACTACCACCATCATCACCATCATCATCATCACCATCACCATCATCATCATCATCATCATCATCATCATTGTCATCATCATCATCATCATCATCATCATCACCATCATCATCATCATCATCACCATCATTGTCATCATCATCATCATCATCATCACCATCATCATCACCATCACCATCATCATCATCACCATCATCACCACCACCACCAACATCACCATCATCATCATCACCACCATCATCATCATCATCATCATCATCAATCATCATCGCGACAGCACCTTATTATGTTCCTTCTTTAACAGGGGGGGTGGGGGGGGGGGCTACTCATATTAGTTGCTTGCCGTAGTCATTGACCATATGACCCGCATCCCTAAATGCTCGGAGAACTGTGTTCACGACGGCAGAGCTGAGGGGGGGTGGGGGTGTACCCATGTTCGTGCACGGCCGTAGTCATATGACCATAGACCCTCGCATCCCTACAATGCCGGGACGGAGCGCGTTGGGTTTTCACCAACCAGGCAGACATTGCTTGCACCAAGCGCGAAACGCCGTGAGGTATTGGGCGAGTCGCATGGAGGGTGAGCTGCATCCTGCTAAGAACCGCCTCTGAGGCGGACTTGCATATGGACGACAGCTTCAATGAGTTAATTTAATTTCTGGTGTGGCCACTTCCGGAGACAGCAATGGGTTTTACTATGTAACTGCCTCGCGGACGCCTTACCATATTAACACTACGTGATACGACCATTCCCCTTGTGCGGAACAAAGGTTCTCCACCCCGCACAAATGATCTACCCGACCGCCAGCTTTGGTGACCGCCAAAAACAACAAAAAAAACGTCACCCTGGTTGTCTAGCTCACGCAGCGAGTGGCGTGTTTTACAGCGTCGTTGCCAACCGACGCCAACCCAACCGATAAATATATCATATATTTATATGACGGGGGGGGGGGCGTTATTCGTTCGCTGATATTTTCGTCCAGACAGAGAGGAGGAGGATATGCATATATTATTGATGTTCCATATTTACTATATTACGAGTGAATGCGAGGTTCCTCTCTACACCGCGTCAAAAACTAGAGCCACTCACTCACCCCTCTCCTTCTTGTCGAACTGGCTGAACCCGCGGCCCACCCTACTATGTGCAGGAGCGGTCGCCACACATTTTTCTGCAGGCTACTACGCGCGGTCTGATTGGTCGAGGCTGTGTTATTTCGGCCGCCCGAAGGTTTTGTGGAGAGAAACGCCACAAAAAAACGCGGCTTAACCGCGTGGCTGTGCCCCTGCCAACCTCGATCCCCCCAAAGGGTTCGGGTTCAGGTTAGGGTTAGGGTTCGGATTAGTTCTTGGGTCGGGTTGGTCTGGATCGACGTGAAAAGTTGAAATTGATCACACACACACGCGTCCTGCACAAAAAAAATTGTGCCGACCTGTCATAAGGATTACCCTGGGCTAGATAATCGATCGATCTTTTACCCCTATAGCTCAGTAGGGACTGCAACACCTTCACATTTGGCGGCGTCGGCAGGACACGGGTTCGAAACTCCTCACTTCGAATGTTTCTTTTTATAGAAACGCTTGCGCGTGCATCCCTAAAAATGAATGCATGTCTCCTTGGTGCCCCAGGTATTAAAAACGAAGCGGATAGGTCAACGTACGGCCGTATACGGTACCGATGTCCCAAATATCCCGCCGTTCAGAGGGGGGGGGAGTCATTTGACCATTGACAACGCACCCCTTTCGAGACGGAGCACCGTGGGGGGGGGGTGTACACGATATTGATTCATGGCCGTAGGGGGGTGTGTGCTTTATTTCCATGCGTGGCCGTAGTCGTCTGACCATAGACCCTCGCATCCCTACAATGTCGGGACGGAGCATGTCGGGTTTTCACCGACCAGGCAGACATTGCTAGCACCAAGCGCGAAGCACCGTGAGGTGTTGGGCGAGTCGCATGAAGGGTGAGCTGCATCCTACTAAGAACCGCTTGTCAGGCGGACTTGCATAAGGATGCCAGCTTCAATGGGTTAANCTCATGTCAGTGCATGGCCGTAGTCTATGACCATAGACCCTCGCATCCCTACAATGCCGGACGGAGCGCGTTGGGTTTTCACCACCAGGCAGACATTGCTTGCACCAAGCGCGAAACGCCGTGGGGTATTGGGCGAGTCGCATGGAGGGTGAGCTGCATCCTGCTAAGAACCGCCTTGAGGCGGACTTGCATATGACGACAGCTTAATGAGTTAATTTAATTTCTGGTGTGGCCACTTCCGGAGACAGCAATGGGTTTTACTATGTAACTGCCTCGCGGACGCCTTACCATATTAACACTACGTGATACGACCATTCCCTTTGTGCGGAACAAAGGTCTCCACCCCGCACAAATGATCTACTCGACCGCCAGCTTTGGTGACCGCCAAAAACAAATAACAAAAAAAACGGCACCCTGGTTGTCTAGCTCACGCAGCGAGTGGCGTGTTTTACAGCGTCGTTGCCAACCGACGCCAACCCAACCGATAAATATATCATATATTTATATGACGGGGGGGGGGGCGTTATTCGTTCGCTGATATTTTCGTCCAGACAGAGAGGAGGAGGATATGCATATATTATTGATGTTCCATATTTACTATATTACGAGTGAATGCGAGGTTCCTCTCTACACCGCGTCAAAAACTAGAGCCACTCACTCACCCCTCTCCTTCTTGTCGAACTGGCTGAACCCGCGGCCCACCCTACTATGTGCAGGAGCGGTCGCCACACATTTTTCTGCAGGCTACTACGCGCGGTCTGATTGGTCGAGGCTGTGTTATTTCGGCCGCCCGAAGGTTTTGTGGAGAGAAACGCCACAAAAAAACGCGGCTTAACCGCGTGGCTGTGCCCCTGCCAACCTCGATCCCCCCAAAGGGTTCGGGTTCAGGTTAGGGTTAGGGTTCGGATTAGTTCTTGGGTCGGGTTGGTCTGGATCGACGTGAAAAGTTGAAATTGATCACACACACACGCGTCCTGCACAAAAAAAATTGTGCCGACCTGTCATAAGGATTACCCTGGGCTAGATAATCGATCGATCTTTTACCCCTATAGCTCAGTAGGGACTGCAACACCTTCACATTTGGCGGCGTCGGCAGGACACGGGTTCGAAACTCCTCACTTCGAATGTTTCTTTTTATAGAAACGCTTGCGCGTGCATCCCTAAAAATGAATGCATGTCTCCTTGGTGCCCCAGGTATTAAAAACGAAGCGGATAGGTCAACGTACGGCCGTATACGGTACCGATGTCCCAAATATCCCGCCGTTCAGAGGGGGGGGGGGGGTACTTCATTTCCATGCGTGGCCGTAGTCGTCTGACCATAGACCCTCGCATCCCTACAATGTCGGGACGGAGCATGTCGGGTTTTCACCGACCAGGCAGACATTGCTAGCACCAAGCGCAAAGCGCCGTGAGGTGTTGGGCGAGTCGCATGAAAGGTGAGCTGCATCCTACTAAGAACCGCTTGTGAGGCGGACTTGCACATGTATGACAGCTTTAATGAGTTAATTTAATTTCTGGTGTGGCCACTTGGGGGTGTTATAAGGATTACCCTGGGCTGGGTAATCGATCGATCTTTTGCCCCATCCCTATACGTAGCTCAGTAGGTATAATAACACCTTCACAGGCCGCTCCTCCTGCACGTAATAGGGCGAGCCGCTGAAGCCGGGCGCGCCCTATTACGAGCAGGAGCAACCTGCAAAACGTTTTGTGCAGGCTGTGTGTGGTCAATTTCTACCTTGCCCGTCGACCCAGACCAAGCCAACCCCAGACACACCCCTAACCCTACCCCTAACTATAACCCTAACCCGAACCTTAACCCGAACCCCAACCCTTTGGGGGGCATGAGGTCGGCAGGGGCAGCCACGCGGCTCCGCCGCGTGTTTTGATGGCGTTTTTCCAGAAAAAAAACATGCGGCCGAAAAGGCCAGCCTCACCCATTAAAACCGGCACCCCGCACAAAACTTTTTGCAGGTTGCTCCTGCACATAGGGCGCGTCCTGAAGCCAGGGTTTACCTGATGTTAGAGGCCCACATCTCATCCCCAAAAAGAACGAAACCAGGATTTCCTTCCTTCCTTCCTTCCTTCCTTCCACCACCAACGCACTCAAATCGACGGGAGTATACACATAGTATATACCTGGCATATTTTACTTTTGATAGTGTGTATGCTCATGCATACCCTTTTTTTTTCTTTTTTTTTTCGTTTTTTCGGTTTTTGTTCATCCCGTTTATTATTACGGAGGACCTATAGTAAATAGGACCACATATTGTTTGTAAAAATAGGTAAATATATAGGTTTTTGTGTGCACCGTAGGTTTTGTTTACTACATTAGCCCACCCCGTAATATCTTCGCCCTTCCTTTCTCTCTCCTACCTATGAATACTCGTAGTCGTAACTCATATCCGGGGTGACAAAGTAGGCACTTCTCCCTCCTCCCCCACTACGGTTCTTGCCTTTTGCTTTTTTCATGGCGAGAAAACTTCAGCCCTTTTCTTTCCCTCGTCGACTCGCATCGAAGGTGCGCCCGGTACATATTATTATTTTCATCTTTGCCATCCGACAATGTGCAGCAGCATGAGCTTCAACGTTGATCACTCATAACATTCCCGAAAGCAGAAGAAAACCACGGACGAAACGAAGGAAACCTATGCGCAAAGTCTAACTTCCTTCTTCTGTCTACTTCCCGCTAAGCTTTATTGTTGTTATTCCTTTTGCCATCAGTGTTATAAGGATTACCCTGGGCTGGGAAATCGGTCGATCTTTTACCCCTATAGCCCAACAATTAACACTCTAATAATATCACATTTGACGTCGTCGACAATAAACGGGTTCGAATTTCACTTCCAACGTTTCTTTTATTAGAAACGCTTGCGCGTGCGTCCCTTAAAAACACGCCTACCCTGGTTCCCCAAGGTATCGAAACGAAGCGGATAGGGCAACGCACGGCCGTATACGGTACCGACGTCCCAAATACCCCGCCGTTCAGAGGGGGGAGGGGGAAGTGTTATAAGGATTGCCCTGGGCTGGGTAATCGATCGGTCTTTTACCCCTGTAGCTCAGTAGGTAATACCCTCACATCAGCCAATCAATGTGCAGCGGTCGTTCCGACGCGTGCTACGATAGAGGCAGAGGTATACCTTTTTCTGGCAGAAACGTTTTCGGAGGATTGACGGAGCCCTCCTTAACCCCTTAAGAACTGGTCCCACGAATATGGGGACAAACTACTTAGAACTAGGGTGGGGCATTTTTTTCAGTTCTGAATGGGTTAACCCTTATAGGACTGGAGTCCCGTTTTGGCGACAAATTACTCAGAATTAGAGTGGTTTGTCCCCCAAAACGGGACTCCAGTCCTAAAAGGGTTAACCCAGAATGGTCGGAATTTCATTCATTCTTGTGAGAAGATGCTATATTTTTCGTTGTGTATAAATGACGCGTGCTACGGTAGAGGTAGCACTTTTTGACCGAATCGTTTTCTGAACGATCGGGCTCCTTAACC